>JBBPRK010001823.1:0-10404 GCA_038093075.1 Boletus patriciae | reverse complement strand
CCTTGACGAATTCCGAGTTTTCGTCACCCTCTGCATGATACTTCACAAGAATGGCGTACGCTTCGTCTCCTCTTCCTTTTGAAACGAGCCAACGAGGAGACTCTGGGAGGAACCAGATGAAGGAGACCTGAAGGAGACTAGGGACTACTTGAAGGAACGATGGGATTCTCCACCCCCAATTAGTGGTCATGGCAAACGTCCCGAGGGTCACCCCGGCAGCAGCCACAGCACCTAGAACGAATCAGCTTAAAAAATTCGTAAATGACCACCATTTCGATTTACCGAGGTCGTACGAAGTACAAAAAAGGCAGCCCATGACTGCTCGTTCCTTTGGATGTGAGAGTTCTTCACCCGAGTTAATAACCAATACACAAGTTAAATCCACATTGCCGTACCTCCAATCAAAGAAGAGGCAGCTACAACGCAGAAGACATTGGCAAATCCGAGTATAAAACGAGCAACGATAAACATCATGACTATTGGGTTCTAAATGAAAAGTGTCCTCGAATTTCGAAACAGATCAATGACTTACAATTCAATGCAGATCCTTGAAGAATGCCTCCAACTATCGAGATTACACATCCGAGGAATATCGAGTATCGTCTTCCGAACTTATCGACGACGAAGGGGACAAACGGAAGGCCAGCGACACCACCCAGAGAATGCACGGCAGCCATGAGACCCAACGAGGCGGAGCGGGGATGATGATAGTCTGTTGCTCGAATCAATCCTTTCTGACATCCACTAGGTGACCACCTTACATTCAAGCCATGAGGACACAGCTTGCAGGCCATTTATCATTGACGCGTCAAAACTTCTTCGCGTCAGCATTTCACATGCATCATAATGGAAACACCTGCCCATTCGTCATCTCCACTCCGAGGCAAGTCGGAAGCATCAAGATATATAAGAGTCGAAGGTTGGGTTTACTGTACCAGGGAACCTGGTCTTGCCGTGCAAGCCGGGAGACGACCGCGTCATTACTTTCGAGTTGAGCATAACTTCCCTCTCCACCCCTCCGCAAATCCATTTCGACAGCGATATGCGGACCTTGAGTAAGACAGGTTTACCCAGTGTATGGTATACTTTCCTCAGGAAGCGCGCGAATGTTTGTAAAAACCAACGTGACTCGACTCGCGGGGAGTGTAATGGGAGAAGCTCTACAGAGGCTCTAGCTCAGAAGGGCCGACGCTGTGCCTTCGGGACGGCGATATGCTTATCTGCGGCGGTGTGACGCCTTTGGAATGTGCTTGTTCCTGTTGCAAGCCAGAGACTGCTGGGAAAGTCGTTTCCATCAGGCATCATGTTTGTGACAAACGATCTCCAGATCCCGTGATCATCATTTCCTGGTTTACCTGCCTCGGTTGGCGCAGGGTGGTCCACGCAGTCACCGTGAGAGGGCGTTCCTAGTTGATGTCCTCTGAAGTTAGCCTCGAGACCAGACGTTCTTATAATAAGGCACCACGCGCTTCTTACCTCGTAAGCACACAGTCACCCGTCGACTGCCTGATCCGGACGGGAAAAAGAGGCGGAAAAATATGGAAGGTTCAGTCGTCCGTCGTGACCTGCATAGAACGCTTACCACCTGGCTTCTGTCCCACTTTTTTTTGATACATCATTCCCATTGGAAAGCGAGATACATCAAGATGGGTGACACCGAGTTCGTGAACCCCGCGGAGCTCCCCAGCGGGAAATGGATCCATGACTACAGGCTGGTCGAGATTGCCGATTAGCCTGCGCTGTTCAAGTTGGACCCGGAGCCGAGATTACGTCGTTCCAGTAGATGCAGTCGAAGTGGCAGTGATAAGCTTAGTCAGCAACCCTAATAACCTGGTTTTGAGAGTTGAACGCGTGCAACTGACGGTCTAGCGTTCCCTCACTTGGAAGATGTTGATCAAAGTTAAGGTGCACTTGCTTTCAACGAGACAACGTTTATCTCGATTCTGACCCTTTGCCCCCCCAGACGCTCACTGGAAAGGAGGTAAGTCCTACGGTAACTCCACTGCACCCTATCTCATCGGGTGGCGTCCAGATTGAGCTAGACATCGATCCGGAGGACAAGGTGGGCCGTGAGATGCTTTGGTTAGACGTCTGTCGACTTCCTATCCTCTGCAGATCACTCGGATCAAGGAGAAGGTCGAGGAACAGTCGGGTGTTCCACCACAACAACAAAGGTTGATCTTTGGTGGAAGACAGATGTAAGACTCATTTTCAATCTAACATTGTCTCGTGCTTAAAATCCCTACAGGCCTGATGAGAAGACTGCAAAGGAGTTCAATATTGCAGCTGGATCAGTTCTCCACCTCGTCCTAGCCCTGAGGGGCGGATTTTAAGCACGTGGCACGCAACTCGCTTGTATGAAGGACATAGGATCATAGAACACAATTAATCTTCACTGCTTTCTTGCGACCCTCTCTATTCGAGCCGCATAGTATAATCGGAAATCTGAATCTTCCTTGAGAATTGCTCTGATGAATCTAGGACTCATGCCTCTGGCCCACCAACGATATCTGCGCCGGGGAGTAGCCATCGAAAGGTAACACTTAGCCTGATTCCTCTTTTGATCCGGCAGGGTCCATGACATTCGTCCTCGTTGTCAACGAGATCGTGTGTCCTCCCTGGTATCCCGTGCTTCCAATCGTATCGTGCTTCTTTTGACATCACCAAGACACTCCTCTCCGGCAGGTATAAATTCCATTTCTTCCCCTCCCCTCCGCGTTTCCCGGATCCCAGGGGGATATCCACCACCTCCTCAAAGGACATGACGCAACTTCCACACAGGGTGACTCCGATGATCCCATCATCGAACCTGTTCAGCAAGTCCACATGCGGCGCAATGCCTTCGCCGGGACGATAGAGATTCAGAATTGCTTGTCGTGCTCGGGGCAGCGCGCCCTTGGACGGAAAGAGATGGTCGTGGAGATCGCTCGGAATCCATGGGTGCAACAACGCAGATAACCGATGGAGCAGCTGGATCAAGATCGATGGCAGACCTTTGCCCATCCTCGCGTCGATATCATCCTCTTCTCCGTCCGTGGCTGTCGTGGTGCGTCCAAACAACATGATCTGGTTGACGTCCCTGCCGTCGAAATATAGACGCATGCATTCCTGTGCGATCTGTGTCGCCAACTCTGGGGGGATGAAGACGGGTGGGACGAACAGTCCAGGAATAGGTGGGGCACTCCGCATCGCCAGGGGAATCGACTCGGTGGAGGGCTCGTCAAAGAGTGAATCTACACTGTCCGAGTCCGAATTCGAATCAGAAGTGAGGGACTTGCTCGAACTTGGTGTACGAAAGGACATGGCTCCTGCAATGATCGTTGTGATCGATCGTCCTTGGGCAACCATGCACTCACCCTCCGTGTAACAGGGATCCGTCCACCGTGATGGGATCAGGCTGTCAAAGGCAACTGGAGCGCTTGTTGCCTCGAGCTCGTTCTTCGTGAGAACGCACACCCTAACGCCGAACAGTATACATACTATGATACAATTTTAAATGGACACAATATTAATACGATGTCGATGGGTACGAGAGAGAACGGGTCGAATACATGATGGGGTAGCGCTACACGGGGAGACATAATTATAAACGAGTGAAAGCGATGGAGTAGTCCAGTACAACCACCAACGAAAGACGAAGAGAGTCAAAGATGCTCTGCGACACGGAAAATCAGACTAGTTGACCGACATCGTGGTTCGAAGCCCGTGATCGAGCGAGTGCAGGCTCTGGTACCGCAGGCATACTCGCCCACAAGATATGCGTGTGACGCACAACGCCCCTCACAGAAGGGATATTTGGTAGATTTTCAAGGGTTCCTTCGTCCACGCTAAGCCGCAAGCCGGACGAGAGGGACGAGTCCGAGCGTGGCGGTGCTTCGAACGAGAGTGAGGTTCGGAAGGAGTAGGTTTTCATCCTCGCTTGAACGGGCATAGAAAGGTGCTTCAATCTCATCTTTTGATCCACATCGTGAGCAGGGAGCGTCGGTTTGCCGGCGTACGTGAACCGCCGATTTTGCTTCGAGACCGTGCTAGAACAAGGACGAATCCCATGTTAACGAATGGATGTCAGATCGCTGACGAACTCACGTGGGTAGCGATAGGCTGCACGGCTTCGAATACCCAAGCCGACGACAGACAGACCAAAATGCCTGGCGGTAAAAATCTCTCGCCTCCTGAGCCCAACCAAAGAACGCAAAAATAGCGAATGCACAAAGAACATATGACCATCTTAATGTTTCCAGTGCAATAGCCATTTCAGGTACACTCTGCCAAAGGTCGGTTGAGTATTGACCAATCTGAGAGAAGTCCGAGTGTATCCAGGCCCACGACACGTATGGAACCTGACCAACAAGCAAGTTCACAATGAGGGAAAATAGGCACATTGGAACAGTGAAGATGATTTCCACACTACACAGTGCCATAAGGCGCCAATAGCATCCAGAACTGATGAAAAGGCCTGCGTGAAGCATTTTTTTCAATTGCTCTCGTTGCAGAAAAGCCCTGCGAAAGTTAAGGACTGGTGGGTTATACCTATCAGATCATGAAAATCAGACGAAGACCCGCGATTACTAACTTGCATAAACAGGCTGATCAAACCGACGATGAGGGGCCACATCAAGACAATGAAGTACGCAGCAGAGGTGTTGACGGTGGAAGGATAACATCCAATCTGTTCATAGATAACGAAGCGATGGTCTTGTACGACATATTCTGTTGGTTAAATGAGATTGGCTTGCTATGCGGTTAGTTAGAGGAAACGTGCTCACGCAACGCCATTACAATGCATGGGAACCCGACTCCAATCGATACATCAACCATCATTGCGCGTCTCCTCTATTCGGAGGTTCAGGCAGGATTCTTCGCATGCCTCAAGGTAAAAAATTCACCTCTTCCTTCTCGATGGAGATTGTCTGCAGCTTCGTCATATAGTAAAGACGACGGAAGATGCAGAGCGATGATGCAGGAATTCCAACACTACCTCCGATGAGATAATGAGAGCCTAAACAACGGCTCGCCAGAATCATTACGAGACATAGCAAGTGGTCTTACTTATGTCGCACCACACGGGTGCCGAGTTTATCACGTTATCGTTCCATACGATGGAGTTGACGAACAAAATGAGGCACCCAAGGCTTGTCCAAAGCATATAAATGCAGGTCCCCGTGTGCCATGCTGCGCCGGATCGAATCAATAAAAAATGGTGAGGATGTGACTTTGATAGGAATGACTTACACCGCATATGCCATGGCAGTGGAAGACCCGCTAAGAGGAAACCTACAAAGGCGAGCGCGGAAAAGAGTGAGTTGGGAGGGATTCCTGACATGGAGTCTTGATGTACAGTGCCAGTGTACACGGGAAAAAGAAGCCTTACGGGATAATGTCCTCTCAAGAACACAACGCCAGCCACTTATATGCGGCAGGTGGATTTCGCCCTGGTAAAATACAAGGTCACCAGTGTCGAGAATGCGTAGCTACCATTTATCTATGGAAGGGAACTCACTTGTTGGCAGTCTAAGCGAATCTTCCGGGTTTTCCGGGTTTGGACAGTCCTTTTACTTTACCCAAACTAAGTTGGCAGCCGCCGCGGTCTGACCGCGACTGGGATGAGGGAATGCATCAAACTCCTGCAGGTATTCAATGATATATGTCGATGAAGTCTAGACTGTTTAGTTGTTGATTATACTGGTCGGAAGAAAAAAAGGTCACTTGTTCGGGCATGAGCCTAAAAGACCCGTGCGAAAATGTAAATGACCACCGCAGGGATCGAACCTGCAATCTCCTGATTCGTAGTCAGACGCGATGCCATTTCGCCAGGCGGCCGTTGGCAGACGCCAAGAATGATTATATGATCATGGGAAGGATAGTTGGACTGAATCCACATGAAACTTTGAAAGGCTGCTCTTCGACTGCTGCACCTCGTCCCACTGGCGGTGGCTGCTTGGTTTCAGTCTGATGCGTGTTTAGCTCTTCCAACTTTGCCTTCCTCGTGTTGCCGTTTTCTTTCTTCCCTTCTCCCACTTCGTCTCGTTGGGTGGGAATAAGCTCTAGTTGCCAGCCAATTACAAGGATCTTCCTTGCCCTACATATACCGCCTTGCCCGTTTGGATGCTGGCCGGTTCCATCACTCCACGCCCCCGGCCTCCTGCCAGGTCACGGCGACCCTCTTCCCGAGTCAAATCATCCCCACCACCTCCATACCGTCCATCACTCCCCGACGACCCACCCACACCGACTGAGCACGTGAAAATCTCCAGCGAATCCTTGCGGGGTGACTGGGCCCACAGGCCTTTCTCTGCGCAACCGGAACAGTGGAATGAACGATCGAGAGAGGAGCTCACCGATCTTCTCCAGAAGGCCGACGGAATCATCAAAGACCGGGAACTCGGTGGGTACCTAGCTTCCAGAACTACTGCTGTAAACCCTCTGACCTGTAACCTACGCAGAGCTCAACGTGACGAGTGCGGTCTGTAAGAGCTTGTATGAAAACAATCGGGAGCTGAAGACTAGACACCAGGCCTTGTTGGCACGCTTACCACCTTCCCCGACGTCGTCTTCGCCGACGGGGTCTTCGGCTCCCTCGCCCATGTCGCCCGACTCTCAGCTACCGCAGTCGCCGCATTATTATAGTGCAGACAATTCGCACGTGTCTTCGAACGCTAGCGTGTTGATCCCACGTCCCCGACCACATTACCGTCGTGTCTCTGTCTCACCTGCAGACTTGGCCCTCTTGTCGGATCAGAACGCCGAGCTTCTTGCTAAACTCGAAAAGCTTGAAGCCGAGTCCATTCAGGCTGATCAAGCGGGTCGAAGGAAACTCCGGGGTCTGGAGAAAGAGATACAGGGACTTCGGGACGAACTCGACAAGACCCGCGCGAGAAGCGACGAGCTCGAGAAGAAGGCTAGGGTTTTCAGCGAGAGCGCTGCCATGAGAGACGAGGAAGTGGAGAGAAAGCGACGGGAGAGGGAGGAGAGGTTACGTGCGCTGCGAAGCAAGGCAGACAGTGGAGATCACGAGACTGAAATACGGGACTTCGCTCCGGGCGGTGCACTCTCCTCCAAGAACAGGTTTACACCCAGACGTAGGCAATTCTCAGAAGCTGTCGTTCGACCACATCGCGTCGACGAAGGTGCTTTTGATGAACGACGAAGGGTGTCCCTGCAAACTGGGCTCTTGCGATCCGCTTCGCTATCATTCCGATCCCCTCCATCGACGCAATCACCAGTGACTTTGACTCACGAGTACGCTCTCGTGTCTCAGCTCCTGCTTAAGATACAAGAACTCGAGGAGACTAATACTCAGATCACTGAACAACAAGCGCGGACAGTTGCCCAGTTACAGACGGTACAGCAGGATGCAACGAGCCTCCGCCTTGTTTACGAGAGCCTAGGGGACGTGGAAGGCGTCGAATGGATCGCTGAGGAAAGCGATAGGAGTCCGGGCGCTGGAGATGATGAAGCGAATGAAACTATTCGGTTTGCCAGCTTGCGTCGTACTCTTTCCGAAGCTTCCATCGACTTTGCCGGTGATATTGATGTGGATATGCAGAGCAGCTTGAAACACCCTGTTTTTCCAGATCATGTTCCCGTCGTCGCCCACCCCAAAGTGCGGCGCTCGGTTGTTGGTCTTTTCGATTCACCTCAAGAGGAAGTTGTATCTCCAAGTTCGCCAGTCTCCGAAACCGGGACATCCGTGCTCGATATGATGATTCCCGGTTTACCGCCGGTGCCATTCGTTCCTCAGCCAAGTAATACATCTAGCACGGCTCCGTCGTCCCGCTCCCCGTCACCGACTCTGTCCCAAAGCTTGGCGGGGACTGTATCCTCTCCCAATGAAGACACTCTCGGCCATCCCACGCTTGACAGTGAACTCGGGGCTGCATTCGATGGGAACTGGGATGGTCGCACGGGACAAGACGGCAGTCCTGACAATCTTCATTTCCGGACCTCGAGCATTGTCAGCTTGACATCGACCATTCCCGGTGCCGAAAGCGCCAGTAGCTCAGTGTCTCTTTCAGGTGTTCACACACGGCCTGAACCAGAGCGATCCGCCGATGTATTCACGCCAGAAAGGTCGCTTTCTCGAAGCAATGCTGCATTTCAGCCTGGATCTTGGCAGGGGGGCGCGCGTCGTGGCATTTCTAGTGACTCGGATCCCAAGCCGGCCTCGCCCGCTGAAAAGCAGCGTCGAAAGTCACAGACGATACGGATGCGAGCTGCTCACTGGAAAGATGGGAGATTCGGTGGGACACTCATCCCCACCGACAAACGCAACAGCCTCGACATGAGTCGACCGTCGACGCCGGTCCCTGAACGGCTCGCCAATGTTTTCGAAGCGATCGTGGACACGATGAATCGGGGCAAGGGCGAGGTCGCCTTGTCTCTGGATTGGCAGGATGACAAGGGACGTTCTGCGGAGAGCTCGACGGTTGGGATGCGTTCGGACGAGACGACAACGGCGTCGCCGCCTGCACCTCGACAGCGGGGCATCGTGGCCTTCGTGCTGGAGATCTGGCTGTGGTTGCAGTTTGCGATCATCGTCGTCGTCTTCGTGTGGGCGATGGCGAGGCGAGGACCAAAGAGCGTGCTAGAAGAAGCAGGGCGGAGGAAGACGGGCTCCTTGAAGGGGTAGGCCGCGGTGCTGGGGCCGAGTATCTATCTGTGTTGGTGTGGGTGTACGCTTTCTTTTGTATGTGCTCGCGCTTCCTCCCTTTTCACCCGTTGGACGGAGATAGATATCCTAGCTAGCGTATATTAATGTTGTATATCCTGCACAGTGATCTAATCGTATCTTTGGTAGTGAGATCACGTGTTGGTGAAGTTGGTCGCTTCGTATGCACTCTGTCCCCTCATATCATGCCTTCCCCGTCGTCCCCGGAATCTAGCAGCTCCCCTGCACCAATGAGAAGGAAAAGACAGGCCGAGGTCGAGTCGTCAGACAGCTCTGACGATCATGACACCTCGGGCGCAAGCAGCGCCGATGAAGAAGACTCGGACGCTTCGCAACCTCTACCCTCAACGGAGGCCACCGTCCTCTCACACGCCGAACGGAGACGGCAAAAGAAAAAGCAAAAACAAAACCAACTTGCGGTCACGTCCGAGTCCCCGCGCAAAAAGCGCAAGCTCGACGATGGTACGGGCACTTCAGCTCCATCCAACGCCAACGCCAAAACAACGCCCAAGACCAAGCCCAGCCCTGCTGCGGACGATCCCAGACGCCAAAAACGTCAACACTCGATATGGGTTGGGAACTTGTCTTTTCGGACGACGCAAGACGCTCTCAGGGGGTTCTTTGATGGCGTTGGGGCGATCACGCGGGTTCATATGCCGATGCGACGCGGAAAGCAGATGCAAAATGAGAACATGGGGTGTGTGCTCTCCTCCTCTCCTTCATCCCCTTCTCCTCCCACCCTCTTCCCGTCCCTTTTGCGTGTGTGCAGGGTGGTAGGATATTGTATGTGCATACTGTCTCGATGGTGTTGTGTGACCATGTACGACTAGGTTCGCATATGTCGATTTCGAAACGCCAGAAGCAAAAGTGATTGCGATCACGCTCTCCGAGGGTCATCTCGACGGTCGAAAGTTGCTCATCAAAGATGGTAAGTCTATCCTCCTCTCCACTTATCGTTCCTCTTCCGTGGTACAAAGCGACCAACATCCAACGTACGTACAGGGGATGATTTTACCGGACGACCCGCCAAAGTCAAGACGGAGCCTCCCGAGGGGCCCGGCGGAGGCGAGGGCGAGAAGCCGGCCAAGAGCGCCACGACGGCAGAAGGAAGGAATTTGTCTAAGACAGCGCAAAAAATACTGCGTGCGCAGAAACAACCACCTGCGCCGACGGTTTTTCTTGGCAATCTCGGGTTCGAGACGACGGAGGGTTCGATTCGAGAGCTGTTTGAGGCGCATCGATATTGGGAGCACAAGGACAAGGGGAAGGCGGTCGACGTCAAGACCGAGAAGCAGGGCGAGGGCGAAGCCCAAGGCGGAGATGCAGCAAAATCGAAAGACGTATGGATACGAAAGATTCGTATGGGCACGTTTGAGGACAGTGGTGCTTGCAAAGGGTCAGCATCTAATTTCGCGTCCGTTCTTCCCGTGCGAACGCTAACTGACATGAACGACCGACTCGGTTCGATCTCCCCGTTTTTTTCTTTACTTTTTCGTGCGCATATGCGTCGTGTATGACGGTGACGAAAACTAGATTCGCCTTTGTCGACTTTACGAGCATCGAACATGCTACCGAAGCACTCATCAACTCTCGAAACCATCGCTTGAACGGACGTGACCTCGTGGTCGAGTACGCCTCTCCCGATGCCGTCCGACGGGGTGGTGGTCCTCGAAATCCAAAAGGAGACCGGGACCAGAAAAGCAGGAGTGGGAGCGGGAGGGCCCCGCAAAAAGGGT
>JBBPRK010001821.1:0-10415 GCA_038093075.1 Boletus patriciae | reverse complement strand
CGTGATTACCTAATCATAGCTACATCGCACACTAGCTTTTACCTTAGCTTACTTAGTGACTTACTGAGTATTCTACAGGTATAGTTACATTCTACTAATAATAAAGTGACTTACTGAGTATTCTACACACTCTCCATCATGTCCGACTCTGATCCTTTCGGCGATCTTGAGCCTGGCTATTTCATGGCCTTGCTCAATGACGCCTCTCTATGTGCAGCAGACAGCAACTGGGCTGATCCCTTACTGGCATCAATACCACTTGGGGGTTCAAGTCAATCTCCCATGAGCAACCAGCACAAAGATATGGCACTCATGAATTATTTGGGTATAGGCTCTGACGTAAGCCTCAGCAGCACTGAGGAGGGCCCCAGACTTGGCGGCACAAATACTCAAGCCTCACTCGACATGTCAACTCATACCACCCAGCCAGTCGTGCCAGTGGAACCAACACATCCAGCTCTCCTTCCGAGCCAAGACGTCAGTGGTCAGAATGAGGCAGATGTTGTAAAAGCTTTGTCTGGACGACCAAAGCGAAAACTGGTACCATCTCAGCGTGCGCAGCTGGATAATGCTATTGGTAATTCTCTTTCCAATGGGAAAGAGAATCACATCACCCAGCCAGCCACGGAGGGATCAAGGGGTATGAAAGGGAAACAAAAGAAAAAGTGCGAGCAGTTCGTCGCTGATAGTGTGCTGCCGGCAAAGAGGACAGCAAAGAACAGCAAGCGATCGGCCGATGCTGATCCCGAGAAGGATAGTGAATCAATCAATAAGAGAAAGTATGTGCTAGGTTTCCACAATCATTGTTACAGGAGTTATTGACATCGGCACCATAGAAAGCACAAAGTGCTCCCATGAAACAGCAGGATACAAGTAAATACGTCGAGATTGGAAGCAACACTAGTATATAACTCCAGTACAGTCCGACCTATCAACATCATGCTATTGGTCTGTCACATCGAATGTCGTTCCTGCTCCTATAGTTGTTGAGAGCACGTCCAGAGGCGGATTGCACTGCAGGCAATTTACTGACCCAAAGGCACCACTCGAACACTTCTCTGAGCATGCGCTTGCATCGGCCAATCTCGCATAGCGGGGACCAGAGAGCTTGGTCCAGGCTCGGTTTGAATAGCCATGGTCTTGCATGAATTCCGACGCCAAAACCAGAGATACGAGGAATGCATGGCAGGGCCACGAAAGCGAACATCGGCGCATATGACAACACATAGATATTCAGCAGGTTCTGCCCGCAGCTGCTCACCCTTGCGACACAGCCCCGCCACATGGCTGTGCAGCGGGAGGGTTGTCAGCTTTGACACCGGCCACTACCAGATCCGTGTGCTGCGCGGTACCAACAGGGCCAGTTTGTTGACGATCGAGCGGATGATGGTGTCCCGGAAGGTGCGTAGGACCGCTGTGACCTCTCGCTCGCGCATCTTTCCTTGCCAACACGTGACGCTGTCTGTAACATACGATAAAAGCGCACGGAGAGCGTTGTCAGCCCCTCCAGTGACGAGCCAAGTAGGGGGACGAGTCGCAGGGTGGGGGGGGGGAGGAAAGAGGGGGAAGAGGGGGAGGAGAGACATTGTCCGACTTTAACTCGTGTGCCGGTACGTTATTACTCTGCGCAGACTGACGGAATTGAACATCATGTTCTCCAACTGGCGAAGAAATATATCTTCTTCGACGGCACCCACTCTGTCCTCTTCCTCGTTTGCTCCACCCAAGACACGGCACTAAATGACGAGCTCCTCCGAGTTGTCCTTGCTCCAGATGACGAACAGGTCTGTCTTGAAGCTCTCCACAGTCCGACCAGCCGCGTAGGCCATTGTCCGTCTATCATCCGTGCACGGTCAAGGACCAACCACAGGAGTCGTGGGGGGGGAGGGGGGGTGATTTTTATAAGACAGGTGATGGCAACGATCGTATTCGTGTTGCAAGACGGAGGGGGGTTGGGTGGCAGCGTTAATACGTCCATGAGGCTTATCATTTGTATGGTGCAATCGCTAAGTTGAAGGGATTGGTGGATAGCTGAGTTCCGGCATCGACGGACCGGTAGAGCAGAGAGCGCTGCAGGCAATTTACCGGCCCGAATTCCTACCCAACGGCGTCTCTGAGAATGCGTTCAGATTGACCAATCCCAGGCGGCGATTGCATTCGTGTTGCAAGATTGTTGGAGTCGTGGGTGGGACGTATTTTGCAAGGCGGGGGATGGGGGTGATGGCGTCGTGTTGCAAGGTGAATGAGGTCTGAGTCGTTTGCAGACCAGATCTTGCAAGGGCGAGAGTGGTGATAGCATTGTGTTCCAAGATGGATGGAGTTGTGGGTGGGGCGTATTTTGCAAGAAGGGAGGCAATGGCGATGGTGTCGTGTTGCAAGACAGACGAGGTCGCTGGGGGGCCAGATTCTGCAAGAAGGGTAGGGACGGCGACAGCAACGGCATCATCATGATGTTGCAAGACAGACGGGATCGAGCCTGAGAGCGATGGCACTGTGTTGCAAAATGGATGGCGTCGTGGGTAGTGGCGCACATCAGAGTCTTGCAAAGAAACAGCGACGGCGCATCGGCGTCATGTTGCAAGACGGGCAGAGTCGTCGACGATCGATAGCGCTGTGTTGCAGGATACGGAGCGGTGCAGGGGTGCCGGATTTGCGAGGGGACGTCGCCTTGCAAGATATATCATGCCGTCTTGCACGCGCAGAGTGAGCCTGCAAGAGTTTTGCAGGTTCGGATGTAGGCAATACTCAAGTGTTGCAAAACTTGCTTAAGTGTAGTGCAAGATGATGACATGATTTCGTGACTGTTAGTCCTGCAAGTAGTGTCTACGATAGTTATCGTTATATCCTGCAGTATAACTCCACTACAGCCTGTACGCGGTCGGACACCCTCTCACACCAATCGCGCCAGCCAACTGTCGGGTATGAGCCCGACTCGGACTCGACACCGGTCGTGGCTGTGGTCGTGGCTGTGCCGATTAAGGCCATTTACAGCACAGCCACGTAAATTTCTTGTGTTATAGATACTTATCTTCTGCCAGTGATCCAGAAGTAATAGGTTTGGTTTAGGGAGACTACCAGAAAGGTGAGTTCTCCTTCTATACTACTCTGTAGCTTATCTGCTGACAGTGAGTAGGAAGGCGTTTGGTGAATGTCCGCATTTCAACACGTCAATGACCCTTCTGCGATGCGCACAACTGGCAACACCAGTGAAAATCAAAACGAGAGACCTGGTGCGCCCACGTTTTTGGCCAAATCTTCCGTGTTTCCTGTGAGACCGGTCGCAGCAATTTGAGGTCAACAATATGCTTATTCAGTCAAATTCCTAATCCCGGAATCCAAACCTGATAGCGCTGATCACTTTAGTACTGCCAGGCACAAGACTCACCATTGGGAGTTGCGTGGTATATAACGAACATGCTGCTCCACCCACCTCCACCCCATCCCGGGTGCTTTGGGGCTCGCCTTTCCGTTCCCTCAACTCAGGTTAAGGATGAGGCTATCACTTCTGGCGCTTCCGTTCGCGGCTGCCCTCGTCAGGGCAGGTTACTATAAGGACATCCCGCACAAGGTCAAGGAGAGCATCGAGGTCACCCTCATGGCTGGCTCAGACACGGCCCCGCACCTTCGGGTCATCTGCTAGAGCTCAGGATTGCGCTTCACCAGCCCCATTTCTCCACCCTCAAGAAACACCTTCTGGAAGTTAGCAATCCAAAGCACGAGCGCTATGGTGCCTACTTGTCAAAGGAGGAGACAGAGGCACTAATGGCACCACATCCTGAGACGCTTGATGTAGTCAGCAAATGGCTGTCCTCGCATGGTATCGAGAAGGAACATCTCTACTGGTCATCGCCGCAAGATTGGGTTACTATTCGCGTCCCGGTTGCCCTTGCGGAGGAAATGCTGAGCACAGTGAGTATTATGATTTTACAATGGCAATATACTCAAACGGCGGAACCCAGAGATATCATATCTATACTCACTCAGAAAGCGGTGAAAGCATTGTGAGAACAACGAGCTACGGTCTTCTGGAGAGCTTGCACGAACACGTTGAGCTGATCCAACCAACAACAATGTTCACTTGCCTCCGGCCATTCAAGAGTACCCTCCATTGGCCGAACACGGTGTCTTACGGTTCGCTAAGTCCCTCCACCGGTATGCTTACCGGGCCGGCTGGAAACCCAGTCGATGCCAACTGCAACGGCACGGTATGACAGCACGATCTGGTCTCTAAACCAATCTAACGATTCATTTCTGTAGATCACTATCACCTGTCTCAGACAACTTTACAACGCTGTCGGATACAACACCTCAGCCACCAATGGCAACAAGTTTGCCGTTACCGCTTATCTCGAGCAGTACACCAACAACCAGGATCTGCAGCAATTTTTCCAACTGGAGAACCCTATGGCATATGGGTCCAACTATACCTTCGTGTCCATAAATGGTAAGGATGTTTACACTCGACGACAACCGATCCGCTGACCGTATGCTCAGGAGGCATGAACAACCAGACTTACGCAGCTGCTGGCGTGGAAGCTAACTTGGACACTCAGTTTGCTTATGGACTAACATACCCGACCCCCGCCACCTTCTACTCAACTGGCGGCTCGCCCCCTTACATTCCTGACGCAGTCACTATGACAGACAGTAGTGAACCCTACGTCAACGTTCGTTTCATCCCTTCCTCACTGTTGCAATTCACCTCAGGTCTGTCATCATTGATTACAGTGGCTGAACTATGTGTCCTCTCAAGATTACCTTCCTCAGACGATCTCCACTAGTTACGCGGACAATGAGCAGACAGGTACGTTATTTCGTTTCTTGGGCTGGCATACTCTGACCACAGGCAGTTCCATACACCTATGCTAGCCGTGTCTGCGCTGGCTTCGCCGCCCTTGGTGCCTGTGGCGTTTCCCTCTTGTTCGCGTCTGGTGACGATGGTGTTGGAGATGGTGTCGCAAACCCAGCGACTCAACAATGCTTCGCCAACGACGGTACCAACCGGACTGTGTTCCTCCCCAATTTCCCCGCTGCCTGCCCATAGTGAGTGTGCCCTGACCGGCATGTAGTATTTTCTGATCCGGTTCGAATGCACCCAGCGTGACATCCGTCGGAGGTACTAATTATATCCCTGAAACTGCTGTCTTCTTCTCTGGTGGAGGTTTCTCCAATTACATGATTTCATCTCCATAACTGCTTCTATCATTATGTTGATCAGTTCCGTCTTCAGTTCCCCCGACCTGATTACCAGAATACGGCAGTAAACGAGTACTTGCAAACACTCGCTCCCGGAACCTATGAAGGTCTGTACAACCCGTAAGCATCTATCACCTCCTTGCACGACCAAATCTAACAAATGGCGCTCTAGCAATGGACGTGTAAGCACACATCCATCCCAAATGACGGATCTAGCCAACAATCGCCTACTAATACCTCCTTCTGTATAGGGTATTCCTGACGTCACCGCGCAAGCCTGGAACTTCCTCATCGTCTACCAAGGTCAAACATGCTACGCCATTGGCACGTCCTGCGCCTCTCCCACCTTTGCGTCCTTTGTTTCCATGCTCAATGATGCACGGATCAGTGCTGGCAAACCTGCGCTGGGGTTCTTGAACCTGTGGTTGTACGGGGCGGGGTACGCTGGATTGAATGATATCACGATGGGCAACAACCCTGGATGTGGTACGGAAGGCTTCAATTCGACCATTGGTTGGGATCCCGGTACGCCCTATCTTTTTTTTCGGGAGGGGGTTTCCTTGCATCTTGGCGTCGTTACTTCCTGGTCGCCGTTCCTGTAATCTCGGAGCGATGGACATCCAGCTATAAGCGGAATTTGATCATAATCGATGATCGACTGATCAGGAACACCTTCACACAGTGACCGGTCTCGGTACGCCCAACTTCGAGAAATTGCTGGCGCTCGCAATGGCTGTTTGATCGTCCTTTGTGGACAAATTGTGTGGAAGGTAAAACTTTGGGTAGATGTATAACTTGGGTTTAAATCATGAGCTGTAGCACGGATGGCAAGTTATATAATCTAGTCTCCATAAGCCTTGAAACTGCTGTCACAGAGAAGTTCCCCTCCACAGGACAAGGCCGTCAGTACCCTTGGGTGGTTAGATCTCGGGACGTTCCCGCACGACACAGAACTTCTCTCGTCAAGTACTCAATGAGTACAACTCGGAGTACAAGCGCGGATCAGTACTTGATTCAGAGCCTGGTCATGGCACGACCCGCGGAATAATAGATAGCATATTGATTGCACACAGCGAGTACGAGCAATGAAAGGCGACAAAACGGAAGGGCGTACTAGGACTAAGCACCGAGATGAATATAAAGAATCTGTTGATCTAATGTCCGTACAGATTTCATCGTCTTGTTCAGCGCGAACGCCGCGCGGGTATGATCTAGACAGCCAGACTCGTCTACCATATGTTCATAAAACGTCGACGTAATATTGCTCGCCAAATGATCGTTCACCGCCCACATCGTTCCGATCACAGAACGGAACCCAGCGAACTGCATCGCCGACGCGAGATGGATCACCTCGTCCGGACTCTCGTGATCTCCAACGGTCGTATGACATGCAGAGGGATATGCAAATTCGGGGTTCTGCAAATCGCACCCGATGATCCGCTGGATCGTAAGGTGTCCGTCGTGCAGGGCGAACGCGGACTCGAATGGCTGTCGTCGATCTGGGAGGCCATGACACGCAAAGTGGACCCATTCGTTGTTGCCAAGCTCTTCAATGACCCTAGAAATGCAAGATTCCTCTCCACCCATACGCGTGAACATGGCGAGGCCGTCGACGCGCTGACCAATATTGTCCTGTTCCGCCGCGTCTACGGAAAAGAGTTCGGTCTCGCCAGCTGCTTCGGCTGGCAATGAAACGTTTCTGTTCAGTGGTAGAGCTCGATGGATTGCCCCGTCTAGAGGTGTCCTGACGAAGCTCTCGGCTTTTACTTGGCGTGACAATGGGAATAGTGTTGCCGCGAGGCAGTGAGGTCACGATGCCTGCACACGGCGAACCAGGGTCCAGAACCGGAACCCGCCGTGGCACCAGCGCTAAACCCACCCTTGTCCTCGCTGCCTCTGCTCTTCGGCGTCGTTTCTTCTTGCCGAAGTCGCCCAACTGCTCGGAAAGGATTCCCAACCGTTCGAGTTGGAGCGTGGGTGTCGCCGCCGCCGTTATGCGTCATGAACTTGAGGAAATGGCATCCTCCGTCGGCTCAGAATTCAACACCACGGACCTGTGTTGGTTTTGTCACAAACACCGGTTCCACCTTCTTTTGTGGTGACCGGAAAGCGCGTCCGGCAGACCTGCGTCGCTGTCCTTCGCCGACTTTCCGAGTCGTAGGGGATGGACTCCCCAAAATGGAGACTCTTTCTTCGAACATTCTTCGAGCACGGCCTCCGAGTGGACAATACCAATCCAGCTCATCGCTTTCGGCAGGTATACACCCTCGTTGACTTTTCTCCTGCCAGTCGCTGTCACAGAGGCAGCACAATCCAATTCGGGATGGGTGCTATCTGGCATACCCCTTATTCTCAGCGATCTGAGCGATTTCTTCCGCGCCCTAAATGTCGATCACAGACTCGATTACTTTCCCCCCTAGATAACGGAACTCTCAATGTCGGCGAGTGGCTCCTGGCTGAGGAATTCAAGCATATGGTGAGCATTGCTAGGCTTCTTGTAGGCGTGCGAGACCCGCATCATCTTCTCGCGTAGCATGAGCTCAACCTTTACCTTCAGCTCACTGCCAGGTTCCTGGACAAGCACCCTGAGCACCCACCACGTGCATGACTATAGTTTGCGCGATGCCCGAGGCGAGTCATGCGCTCACCGACACCGTCACCTCGATGTTAAGTGCCCGCCTGTATTCTAGGTACCTTGGAAGTACAATTCACTTGAACTCTTGCGTCTTCTTCCCTGACTGTTCCCACCCTCAAATTTGCCGTCGCCGCCCTCACACTGATCCGTGGCAGAACTAGGCACCAGTGTCGGTGAGACGTTCGAACCGGATCATGCTCTCCACCCTCACCGAGGCAGGGTTCGTTCTAGATCGTCTCTCATGGAATTTGGAAGTGCCTCTCGTCGATCACAGGGTCGGGGAACAGCTTTGCTTGGCGCTCGCGCCGAGGCATACCACAAATCATTGTCGGGGGAATTTGCGACCGCATTCTCCGTCACGAGAACGTCTTACGGACAAAGCGGTATCACAAGGCAAGGACTCGAACAGGACCCAAACAAAGGACTTGCCAATATCTTCTTCATGAGCGACTGTCACAGATGAGTCTTCTCTGCTGGAGCTTGCTTCAACAGGACAAGGCCATCAAGGCACTTGGATGATTGGATCTGCGCTCTCATACGACACACGACTTCTCTCGTCGAGTATTCGGGACCGAGTACAAGATCTGATGTACTGCGCATATACTTGCGTCACGAAATAAAGGATAGCATATTGGATAGCAGTTATACACAGCATGTTCGAGCAATGCAAAGCGAGAAAGCAAACGAGGATGTACTAAAACTATGCACCGAGATGGATATAAAGAATACGTTGATCGAGTGGTATATCCACCGATCGCATTGTCTTGTTTAGCGCAAACGCTGCCCGGGTATGATCCAGGCGACCTGACTCGTCTACCATATGCTTATAGAAAGTCGACGTGATCTTCTTCGTCTCACTATCGTCAACCCCCCACATCGTCCCGATCACAGAACGAAAGCCGACAAACTGCATCGCCGACGCAAGATGGATCACTTCGTCCGGACTCTCTTCGTCTCCGACAGTCGTATGACACGCAGAGAGATACGCAAATTCGGGGTTCTTCAAATCGCACCCGATGAGCTGTTGAATTGTAAAGTGTCCGTCGTGCAGAGCGAACGCGGACTCGAACGGTTGTTGCCGATTTGGGAGACCATGACACGCAAGGTGGACCCATTCATTCTTGCCAAGCTCTTCGACGACCCTACGAGCGCACGATTCCTCTCCATCTATACGCGTAAATGTGGCGAGGCTATCGACGCATTGACGAATATCCTCCAGTTCCGCGCCGACGGAAAGGAGTTCGGTCTCGCCAGCAGCTCCGGCTTGACCGATGGCAATGAAACGTTTCTGTTCAGTAGGAGAATTCGACAGATCGCACCGTCTGGCACGAATGAGGGCGGTCAGGGTTGGGGTGTATGACGAGATGTAGAGAGAAGGGAGATTCCGTTGGCCTTTCCTATACGGGCCAGCAGCGTGCAAGGGGAGCACAGAGAACTCGGCGGTGGGACACCACCAGATGCGTGATTGAGACGGATGGGTCGTCTGGAGGCAATCGGCAATGGGCGAAACAATCTGGTCCCAAAGTTTGCGTAAGAAGAAGGCGAGCTCCTTCGTAACATCGTCCGTCGTTGCGCGCGCACTCAGGGTATGGAGTTCCTTCGACAGGTCTCGAACATCTTCCTGTGTGATCTGCAACGGAATATGAACAGGATCTCTATCCAGGAAGACGACGAGCGCGTCGCAGCTATACTTGCTCGCATTGACGATGATGACGGGTCCCCCACTGGCTGCGCGTCGGAGATCGGGGAAGAGCGAGGGAAGAAGGAAGCGGGAAAGACCAGGTAACTTGCGAATATTGGTCACAACTTTCTGCAGTTCGACGTTGAGATGGCACAGCCGTTCATGCTGGTCTGGACCAGTCGATTTGAGGGCATTGCGAATGAGCAAGGTCAGCCACGTGAACTCCTCTGCCAACGTCTTTCCTGCTGGACTCGATACTATGACAGCATCCAGGGGGGAATGGAATCGAGTAAGCTGACTCCAAAAGACACCGCGGCCTTGTTCGAGAAGCTCAACTGCAAGGGCAGGAGGAGCATTACGAAGGCATGCTGAGAATGCGTCGACTGCGAGCGATGACACGAGGGCTTTGAGGACGATAAGATGCTGAGGCAGAGACGGCAGAGCGGCGAGATGATGATTAAGTAGTCTAAGAGATGTTTCATATGCGAGAAGTATGGTGCGATGCTGGAAGTGCTCAGCCAAACGGATCCATGCTTTGGCGGCAGAAAGATCATTGGAGGACACTGTTTGGGGCACATGGACGAGTTGGGCATAGAGGCTGAACAGCTCATCCTTATCCTGTAATTCCTTCAGCCGTGTGAACCGATTGGAGAGGTGGTGTGCAAGGTTGCCCAACAATTGTGATCGATGAGGGTGCCCTTGCGGGCTAAGGTCAAGTGCTTTTCGGGCGAGGACAATGGCCTCATCGAGGTCCTCCGTCCCCCCGAGCTGGTTGTACCGAGAGGAGAGATGTAATGCAATGTTGTTCAAAGCCGCGGACCGAGTAGGGTGCCCTTGCGGGCAGAGGTCAAGTGCTTCTCGGTCGAGGACAATGGCCTCATCGAGGTCCTCCATCCCCCCGAG
>JBBPRK010001820.1:0-10424 GCA_038093075.1 Boletus patriciae | reverse complement strand
CTGTTTTCGGTACACACCCATACACCCCGTTCAGATGGAGGGACTTGAAACACCAGTGGTCGAGCACGTCCCCCCGTGCTTATTCTTCAATTTAGGCGTGAGTTCCTTGGGTGCCTTGACGGCGCTTGACCTCGCATTGACCTCGCCTCCATCCTCGCCCACGCCCTCCGTTTCTCCTTCACTCCTCCCTCACGTTCGTCTCTCAAACTTATGCACCACCTCGATGACGACCCGGATCAAATTTCACTCGCCTGGGCACAACACCCTCAACACGTCCAAATAACCTGCCACCAACCCCTTCCGCCTAAGTAATCGTATCCGGCACGAGCTGAAACATCTTTTGTCGCCCAATCTCGTCCATACAGTCGGGTTTCACCGTGGGCTTAAATATCTCGGCGATCACGGACTCCGCGAACAAGAGGACATCGAAGCGCTCGTTGACGCCGCGTTCATGGGCGTCGAGCGCGCAATACATGTTCCTGCGTATTTGTTGTAGACACTTTGGATCCGGAGGGCGAAGTGAGTCACAAGGGAGAGATCCCTCCAATTTAGCCTGGTCGTTGGTCGTGACACATATGCACACGCTAAAAAAACCCTCTCTAGGGGCCCCAAAGGTGCCTTGTAGGATATGTGAACCCGTATGACGGCCATACAAAGGCGCATATACGCACCTCTAAACTCGAGCTGATCGAAAACGTCAATGCGTGTGGCAAATATGCTGAAAAGCACGTGTTCAGTGACCGTGCCCTCGTTGAGGTCAGACAAGCAAAGGAATACTAATACGATCGACCCAGGCACTGATGAGCGACCCTGCAGCAGAGCGGACTACGGGCTCACGACTGTTTCAGATGATGAGCCCCCCTGGGGAGACGGTGGATACGTGTGGGTGGAAAGGACCCATGGGGGAGCTGTCAAGGGTCGTGCAGTTGTTTCGAGCACGGCCGAAGAGATGAGGCGACGCATAATGGCGTCGGCGTCACGCGAACGAGCGAGAATAGCGGGTAGGGCATGTTTTACGATGGAAATGCGAGAGGGAGGCGTGTTGGGCTTCGCTGTAGGCGCTGCTTTAGTTAGAGGGTGGCGAGCGGAGGGACGCGTACACGGCGGAATCACAGTTGAGGGTGTCGAGTATCGGAGGGGTCCCCCGAGCCGATGCAGCAACAGTTGCTTGTATGCGGATGAGCTGCGTTTCTTTGTCGTACATGCGTCCAACGGGGGTTTCTCTAAGCATGTGGTAGATGTCCTCGCTGTACAAGAGTTACTGCAAGTTATGGGCGATGACAAAGAGTATACGTACTCTATGTCGCTGACGTGTGCGACCATCTCGGTGAGTATGGACACAGCGGTATCGGGCGATGGTATCGTCGTCGTCGTCATCGTCTCGTTTCTGGGCTAAACACCATGTATGTATGACGCGACCCAATACAGAAACCATGATATTCATGTTCAAATAAAGGACATATGTACGCGCCGACAAACTGAACAATTCAATCCGCCAGTGAGACCGCGACTTTCACGACGACGGCGCGACTGAGGGGGTTGATGACTCATGAGGGTGTCTTCACAGAGGCGCCCGCCGGTGAGTTGATGCTGCGTCCGCCATTGATGGACTCGCAACGTCTTGTGGTGGTTTGTGGTTGCGTGAGTGAAGAGGGACTGGTTGCGAGCCTGCTGGAGAGCTGGTGGACAAGACTATTTGAACCTCCGATGCGCCACTGTCCGGGCTACAGTGGCTGCCAAAATATTCCCTGTCCTCGCGCGGGATCATCCATTCATCTCCGAAGTCAGGAAAGTTACCCCGTAATACTCCGTGTTGACTCCGTGGAGGACGTTTCATTATATCGGGTCTTGGAGCAGGCTCGTGCCACTGCTTCAACCACGGTGAATTCGTCCAAGCTCTTCAACTTCTCGGGCTAGTAGACCAAGTGGGAGCAACCAGTTCGCCGGGTAGTTTTTCTCTTCCAAGATGCGGTCGGTTGTCAAACGCTCACTCTAACACAATCGACGATGGCAATGTTTTCACTGTAAGTGCTCCAAGTGCAGAGCGATTCAACTTGATACTGTCTTCATTCGGAATCTTATCGCGAAGCGTAGTTCTGTGCCGAGGGCTGCGGACACGTGTAGGTCCATCCTGTGCTGTTCGGACTTAGACCGTCGATTTTGGGACAAATTCCTCGCCACAGATCAACGTTCATAAAGCAGGTGTCTTGCCCCTTGTTCTCTCCCCTCAACCCCTCATTGTCTGGCTCCAAACCCATTCTTAATCGCCTTCAACATCACTCGAATGTCTCACTCTGTCTTTGACCCCGGAGACATTTTTACATTGAAATATATCGTTACGCATGTTTTTTGTCCTCTTCAACTTCCCGATGGCGACGACCACAGTGTCCACCACGATCATTCACTAGCTGGAGCAATCGCATCTGTTGCGCGTCTCCACAGTGACCACAAAAGCAACGCTGGGGTGCCTCTGTGGCACAGCATTTCGCGAATGTTGGACAATCTCCGGGCCATTGTCCAGTTTGAAGGGTTGGACAGGTCCCAAACTGTCTCTCAGCTTAGCAACATGGATGTTGGAGGTAAGCTTTCGAGCCTCCGTAGTATCCCCGAAATTCATATTGTGTAGATGTTCTCGCATTCCCTATTCGAGCCCAAAACGTGGCGGTCGTGTTCAGAAAGCAGAGAGATGTCACCATCTTCGAGTCCTTTGAGGTATCCCCGAAGGCTGAGGATGTGATGACTACACAAGGAAAACTCATATGTTCATATCCTGGCCCGGCAATCGAGATCCCCAACACTGTCTTTAAGGATGAGGGCTTTCTTTCCGAACTCGGGAATTTCCTCGTTCACATGAACCATGATCTCCTTGACGCTGCTCCGACGAGCCGAAAAGCGCAGTCCACCGTTCTCGAGAACCGAGACACTACCCACCCGCGCTATATCACCGAATTGCTTACCGGCATCTTGAGAGGTGTCGGTCGCCCTGCCGACATCGTCCGCATTACCAAACGCGTGGGGGATGATGTCGTGTGGAACAACTCAAAGTTACCCTGGCGACGCTCGTCGCTCTGGCTCCTTATCAGAGTTGCCATTCGGACCTCACTAGACCGGTCTACACTCGGGCATGATGCTTACAAGAAATTTATGCTATCCTTCATGTGTTGTGTTGCGAGGCAAAAGCTCTCTGCCGACCTTCCCAATGATATACTCCACTCAATGTCAGCCAAGATCAGCCGACGATTGAGGAAACTCGGCTCTTCTGCGCCAGACTGGCTCTCGCGCACTGTGTTGGAGACATGCACTTCCCTCAAATCGACACTTGAGAAGAGGTGGAGACAAGTACGGGACGATCAGCGTAAATCCCCACCCTGGAACCCCTCTCAGCTCAATCTCACGCGAGACACTGAGCTATCGCTCTCGAATAGTCGCACTTACATTCACAAATGTCTCACTCATCACACCATCAATCCTCCGGACACCCCCTTCAACCCCAAACATCGTCTCCGAGGTTCTCTCGATGATTTTCTGTCCTCTGGTGGAGCATTTTTCGAGGAGGCATACCGAATCGAACCATACGTTACCCTGTACGACGTTGAGCGGGTAGTTGAGCAGGGCATTGATGGTTGGGTCGATCGGGTGGCGAACAACGACGAAGCTTGCGTGAAACTGGAGATCTTGGGAAACAATTACTCCTCGAGTGCGCTGAGGACGTACGCAGGCAATCCAGAGCTCTTGTCGGTCATGTTGTTGACCACGATCGAGCTTTGGGTTGCGCTCGACAAAATAGCTATCAAGGAAACACCCATGCTCGCAGACTACTCTCCGGAGGTTCCCACCAGTCTTTTGGAGCATCTGTTACTTTACAAGACTGGGAGCCTCCGTCGTCTTCACCGCGCACATCAATATCTCTCTCGTCGTTACTCTGAATCCCATAGTGGGTGGTCGGTGTTTTCCCCGTCGATCACCGCAGACAGTTTTGCCGTCCGTTTCTACGGAAGGTCTTCACGTCTTCAGCGCCTCAAGGCTCGAATCGAGGAAGCAGCCCAGCGCAAATTTCATGAAAAGGTCGCTGAACTAACGAGAGCGAATGTTCATCATGCCGAGCTTAAGCAGAAGGCTGCTAACGCTGACCACGTTTTCACCGTTAATCGCCGTGGTGCCCAATCCCATGCCAGCAAGTGCAGCAAGTGCCGCTTTGAAAAAGAGCTTAAGAAAATGCAGATAGCCGTTCACGAATGGCCATTGCCGGCGAGGCAGCTCCAGGCTGAGGTTGTCGTGTTCGAGTTGGACTGTCCAGTCTCCTTCAACATGTGGCGTACTGCCACACTCCATCTCTTGGCGGATCTATGTTTTTCTTCCGTTAAGCCGCGAAAGCCCTATTGCGTGCTCAGCAAGTATGCCGCGCTCCATCCTTATCTTGTTCAGCATCCTAGATCACGCATCTCCCTTGCTTCCGATACCAAACCATTCACTGTCACACATTACAGCAAAACGTCCATCCCCACCACGCAGGAACGGGTCTGCGTCAACAATGGATTGACATTCTATGGCTACGATAGCCGTGCCTGTGTTCCTGTCTCAGAGGCACTGGGTTCTTTCGACATCAGACGGTATTGCACGTACGAGCTTCAAAGTGGACCATACAAGAACCTGCAAAAATATGTTGATACCATTTCCCACACGTCAAACGAAGTCATCGCAAACCAAGCCGATTGCCACAGAGACCTTTCCATCCATGAATATATAGCATTCGGACACCTGCGCAGTGGTGGCTCACTTCAATGGCTGAATGTCTTGCGAGAGCTTCGAGGTCGATCATTGAGCTTCCGCCGTCACGAAGTTCATTTGTTGGTGGCCCAAGCAGTCTCTCAGGTTGGACCGCTCGACAACATGAAGTGGAAGTGGCATCAGGAGCTTCAAGAGCCCTCCTTTTGCTATGCGCTTCTAGGAGAACTTGAAAGCCTCGTCGGGGATGTCGAAGCCAACTGGCTGGAATGTGTGACGATGGACACCATTTCCTTCTTGCTTCGTCGTCTACTTGCGTCCAGCCCTCATCCAGGTGTCTCGCTGAAAGCGCTTGGACTTCTTCGTACTGTGCGTGGCAAGGTATTCTCCTGGGTAACGAAGCTATCAGCCAAGGTGATGGAAACACCGGGCGACGAGGAGTTCCGTGGGTATTTACGGGACGCGGCCGCCACTTGTCGAAGCACGTTCGATGTCGACCCCTCCACAATCCCAAAGCTCCTTCATTCAGCAGAAGATATCAAGGTTCTACTCTCCTGCGCTATATTAATCCACGACCACACACCCAGCAAGGTCTCTTGCCTTCCCGCATATTCCCAGTTAATTCTCGACCGAGATAGTCGCCTGTCTCTGGCTCTCGAGAGTGTTGTGAGCAGAATTATTCAGGCGGACTCCAGTGATGAAGGCATCAACCTTGCAATCAGCTGGCTTTGGCCCGAATACCGTCCAGGTTCGAAGTGGATCCCATTACAGAATTCGAATTCACGCTGGTTCTCGTGCAAGACCGCGTCGACAACTGACCAGAGCTCACAAACGGTGAATTTTAATTTACTTGATGGGTCGCTTTTCGTCAATGGGAAACCGCTTGGACGATTGCCGGACAAGATTCTGAAGCATCCACTATACAACCTAGTTTTTGGCAAAGTACGTCTCGTCATGCTCAATGTATTGCAGGCTACTGATCACTTCGGTAGCGTGTGCTCGAGGTCATACCAAGTGATCTCCCAGGGATGGATTACTCTACAAGGGGTATGATTTCCGATCACCAGGTAAGCGCCCTTTAAAAGGCGTGGGATATATCATGAGGACTGAGGTGGCATGCCCAGGTGTACCTGTCTCTCCGAAACGATTCGGATCTCGTGATACGTGCAAAACGAAAACAGGTCGCTGGCGATTCGAATATCATCGAGCTCATCCCTACGGAAAAATTGAAAGGAGACTTGCCGGCAGTGCTGATTGAAGGTCATGCTCATTGGTTAAACCTTGCCACAACCGTCTTGGAGATTAGGCCTCTCGACAGCCTCTGGGAGGCATCGTCGGAGAACTGGAAGATTGAATGTACTCCTGGGCAATATCGCCTGCAGAAAGGCACCGAGTCCCTTGTAGACATCCGGAGCCGATCCTGGAATATGGTTTCAAGCCTCTTGAGACCTTTCGACACCCCACAGAACCTACTTGTCAGCATATCCCCGATCGACTCCAGCCAACCCACGCCATCGTTGCAATTGTCTGTTGTCTTACCCCGTTATGGTCTGTCCTTTTACGTCGACGAGGATGGGGACCTCCGATCTTACAACATCCGGGGCATGGTTTATGACGAGAACCAATCTGTCGGGACCCTTTTTGGTTTGGTCAACCGGCTCGTACTTCGACCAAAGATCGAATATGTCAATGCTATTGAACTCATCCCCAGATATATCCTCATCCCTGATGGCGAGATTTCATTCCAGAAGGATGGCCATCACGTTCGTGTCGAAATCAACACTCGTGGTCCCGCGCTTGGGCGGGTTACCTACCAGACCTATAAAGTCGATACCGATCTGGGCTACTTGACTGGGAACGTCAGTTTGACGAACAAGCTGTATTGTGCCTACCTGCATGCTCTCACCAGCGGGTGTAGCACCGATCCGCTCACAGGCAGGTCGGGTACAGAGGAAGCGTTGTCGGTACTCCGGTCAGCCAGTTGCTGGTCGGTCATGAAGTTCGGTTCTCGCGAAGCAGAGCTCCTGAGCTTGATCGCATCCTTATGTCCCACGCGCACATGGTACCCCGCACACCTCAGGCGTATGCAGAAAGTGGCATGGCTCAACCTTCCGGCAACTTCTCAGCGCTACGAGTTATATATCGCTTCCAAAGCAATCAAGGAGCACTACGAGAAGGTTCAAATATTTCATGAGAGCCAATCGACCCCTTTATTCCAAAAATTCCCATCGCACGACGGTCACCTCCTTGAGCGCAGTGCGCAACGATCTGCGTATCTATTTCCATCCGAGTGTCCTGGGCAGCCTTTCGGGACAAGTTTAGACGTCCTGTATTCCGCCAGAGACCTAGTGCAGGTTGCCTCCGGAGAGCAACGCGCGTATATCGCGGCCACTGCCGTTCATCACCTGACTTCCGGTGCATCGGCCACCATGGATATACTAAGCATAGTGAAATTATGGTCGGGGAGGGTGTCTGGGGATGCTGCTGTATCATTCCAATATGACAGATCGTGGTTGGCCCCAGATCTTCCATTGATTTGGCTCAAGGCATACAATCTCCTGCGAAGAAGGGATGAGGAAAACTTATGGTTTCGATTGCATTTCTCACTGCCCGCCATGGCGTACGCCTCGTCGCAACTTGCCGACCTGGTCCCCATGTTCGTCGCCTTCGCGTCGGACCCGCAATTCCAGATGGAGGATCCACCACACTATGTTTCTTACGACCTCTCAGATGGATCTTCTCCGTCTGTAGCCACCCTGCGTAGTTACGTTTCTGACTGTGCCTACTCTTTCGAACGTAGCCCTGAAAGCAAGGCACCTGCAAACCCTGGGGAGAGCAAAAAGGCGCTACGAAAGCGCCGGCTCAAAATGTATGAGAACAGACGAAACTCCGAGTCGGACACCGGTGCAACTGTCTCCTGGTTGTTGAACGCTTGGCCATGTGAGACCCCCCCACTGTGCTTCCTCAACCCCACATTATACGATGTGCCGAAGTTCACATCCAATGTTCAGAGGCACTTCTCCAGCTGTTATCAAAATCTCAAACTCAAAGAGCACCTTATTCGTGTTCAAGCTATCCTGTGGAACGTAGGCTCCCAGGCCACCCCAATCCCAGCTCTTCAATACACTTTCCGACAATCGAAAGGAATCAGAATCCCCTCTCCCACTTCCTGGTCGCTCACGGTGGACCAGCTACTCGCCAGAGCTGCGCCATCGTTACAACCACATGATACATTACCCACATATACTGCCAACGACGGGAATACCTCACTGTCTGGTTCCGCCCCGTTGCACCGACTTATTACTAGGGTTGAGGCGAACGCAGTAAACCAATTTCAGCTTCATTATGTCTCGGCCCTCCGCGCTAGTGCAGAATGCCTTGGGAGTGAGACCCCCCTCGTACCCCACGGAGCGACCAAGCTACCTACCATCGAGACGCTTGTGGCACACTACGTTAGGTGCAGAGCCAGCTACATCAAAGGTCTGGACCTTGTCAAGCAGTATCTAGGCCCGAGAAGCCCAGACGAACAAGCTCTCGAGCAGTCTGGTCAATGGCCATGCATCACTCCGCATACACTGTTCCGGTCCCTTGCGTCTAATTCGTCAGTCGTACTCTTCGACGATTGGAAAAAGTGTCTCATACGGTTGACTCAACTTGCGCTCGAACTACAGCGTGCTCGAAGAATGGTTCGCCTACACTTCGACGATCTCCACGAAGAGCTTCGAAGGGAACTAGAGAACGAAGGATGCGATGGTTGGAATGCCGAAGCGCATCCGGACTGGCTACTAATTCAGGTGCGTTTCTTATGGGATGGATGTATATACTAGCTGACATCACGTCCATCGCCCACTTCAGCTACAAGGCAACTTTTTGGTTCGTCGCGTTCAGGCTGAGGTTGCCGATGAAATGATATCACCACGCTCCGGTAGCAATACGGCCATGCAACTCAATATGGGCGAGGGAAAGTCATCCGTGATCGTCCCCATCGTTGTCGCTACCCTCGCTGACGGTGCTCAACTCGTTCGTGTCATCGTCCCGAAAGCGTTGACGGCGCAAATGTTTCACCTTCTTGTGGATCGCCTCGGTGGACTCGTCAATAGGCGAATATATTTCCTCCCATTCTCTCGATCCCTCAAGGTCGATCGTCATAAAGTGTCTACCCTCTGTGAAGTCATGTCAGAATGCATGCAGGAGCGTGGGATTCTGGTGGTCCAGCCGGAGCACATCTTGTCGCTCAAGCTAGTGAGCGTGGAGAAGCAGCTGCCTCGGGCAAAGGACCGTCAACTGGCAGACCTGTTGCTGAAGTTTCAGACGTGGCTGCATTTTGCACGCGATCTTTTAGATGAGAGCGACGAGATCCTTCACGTTCGGTATCAATTGGTATACACCATCGGCCTCCAGCAACACATGGAAGGCTTCCCTGATCGATGGACCACCACTGAACAAGTTCTCGGCCTCGTGAACAAACATGCGTCCTCTCTTCGAGAGCTTTTTCCACTTGGAGTAGAGTACGAGCGCGGCCCGTCCGGGTCCTTTCCCCACCTTCGTATCTTGCATGCAGATGCTGGTCAAAAGTTAATCTCATGGATAGTGGAAGACGTTATCGAGGGTCTACTTCCAGGCTTCAACTTTGGACAACTCCGCTCAGGTCTTAGGGACGCGATCCGAAGCTTCATATCGTGCGAGAATGTCCCTCCCGCAAAAACCCAACTGGTCAAGGGTTACTCTCAGCGAACCCCTATGTGGGGCGGTCTGCTGCTGTTGCGTGGGCTCTTGGCCACCGGGATTCTTTTGTATGCTTTCGGAGAGCGACGGTGGCGGGTAGACTATGGCCTTGCCCCAAAGCGTACCATGCTTGCAGTCCCATACAGAGCAAAAGACGTTCCAGCACAGAGGGCCGAATTTGGACATCCGGACATCACCATCATCCTCACTTCTCTTTCCTATTACTACGGCGGTCTCACTGAAGAACAGCTAAGACTTTCTTTTGAAATTCTGCTCAAACTGGATGACCCAACCTTGGCTTACGATCTCTGGGTTCGCGACTGTCCTGCCGTGCCGGAAGGTCTACAGACACTAAGCGGGGTCAACATCAAGTCATCGGAACAATGGAACGAGTTGCTATATCCTCTGTTCAAGCGGAACCGGGCAACGGTCGGTTTTTACCTTTCGAGTGTCGTATTCCCGAAAGAAGCCAAAGAGTTTCCTTCAAAACTGTCGTGTTCAGGTTGGGATTTGGCAGAGAAGAAAGGGCGTCTACTGACCGGTACGTCGACGACAAGCTGGACGATCGCCGAGCTTGCTGACTCAGTATTAAACCATGCTAGGGTTTTCGGGAACGAATGACGGACAATATCTATTACCTCTCCACATCACTCAACGTGACCCCTATCACCAGCGAGGAACCAACGCGAAGGTTCTATCGTATCTTCTGCAGCCAGAGAACAACCACTATATGTGCATGAGCCAAGAGAGCGGCGAGCGGCGGACCACATGCGAATTCCTCCAGATCTTGGTTTCCCAGGAGCCTGAAATCCGCGTCCTATTGGATGTCGGTGCTCAGATGCTCGATCTTCAAAACTATGAATTGGCTAAAGCATGGCTAGCTACTAGTCCGAATACCTCCGCAGCCATTTATTTCAACGAGGACGACGAGTTGACGGTACTCACGCGAGACGGCAACACGCACCTTCTGATAT
>JBBPRK010001819.1:0-10433 GCA_038093075.1 Boletus patriciae | reverse complement strand
CACCGCTTCTCAACCATCGATGTATCGCCACGACTCTCGATATGCTGCGCGCATCTATCTTCCTGAACAGACAGAGGTTCTTGGATGACGAGTCCACCACCTGCCATGGCCACCCTCGCGATTCTCTTGAACGAAGACGACGCTATCTGATCCTGAAATTCGTTCTGTATCCCTCATCTATCTGTATCCTATTCCTGTCAACAAATGGTTTTCTCCTCATGTATCAATTTCTCGTATCAATGTAGCTGAGACCAAAAAGATGCAACCTTTTTCAAAGATACAGATCGTCAGACCAATCTTTATATCCTCCTCCAGGTCTCGTCTGAAGCTGGTACGGTTGGTCCGCCGTGTTACGCGTATTATAGCCCATCGTGGGTCTGTTTCGAGATCTCGTCTGACTCACCCCTAGGCTGACTGACCTCTGGTAAGAGCTGCACGGCCTCTCGACTAACTTGAGTAGCGGTCCAGGCGTTAACGTAGAACATCAGTTCCCCGATGTCACGGATCACCACGACTCCCGCGTTGTTAAAGACAACGTCAACCCGGCCGAATGCCTCTCAAGCCTCAGCAAACGTTGCCGCAATCTCTGCGTCACGTGTGGCATCCAACATGACGACGACAAACTGAATGGACGTTTATTTCCCAGTGAGTTCAGATAAAACCCCGGGCTTGTCAGGGTAGTAACAACTTTGTGCCTCTGTTCCAAGAGACACTGGGTCACAATGCGACCGAAGCCAGTTGAAGCACCTGTAACTGACACGCAACTCAAATTTAAATCGTCCAGACGGAAAGACAGTGTAGATCATTCGCTTACTGAACCATACTTTCGATTCTGTCATGTGGTGGATTGGGCCAATCATCCGGGCCTAGGAGCTAATGGTACTGTCATGGCCATCCAATTTATAACATGGTTCGGGCGTCTTGGATACAAAATCCATTAGATAGATTGAACGTGCCATCCTCGGTCACTGTTGTCATTGGGGGAAAAAAGTGGGTAAACAACACAGGGGCTCAGAGTTTTTGAATTGCTATGGGGGAGCCTTGGACGTCGCGAAATGGTGTAGCTGTGGCAGATTAAATTGACTCTGCGGCTGATATGTAGAGTACTGCGCGAGAAAGGATAAGATAGAGATCCTTCTTGCCTCGAACAACACTGACCGTTATTTCCCCGAATGAACGCATCGCCATATCTGTTCGTGACGGTGCCATTCACGTGCTCTTCGGTTTGCTCCAGAGCGATGTTCATGTATCCATCGAGGCATGAAAGGATGCCTACAAAAAGTCAACTCTGGAGTGACAGGTGTTCAAGGATAGCAAACGTACCACGATAGTCCACACCCGACGTTAGACGAACGATGACACGCTTCCCGACGACGCCTTTCAAGAAATCAGTGGGAGAGCCTGATATAGCTACTGGTGGTGGTGGCGGGGGAGAAACATCGTGATCTGGGGGTGGTGGTGTGCTCTCGTCCATCCTCGCCCAGCTGATCGTGATCTACGGCGACCGAGCGTTCGTGATCAAGAGCTTTGGTTGTGTTTGCACGGCTCCTATGTATGGCAACTAGCTGTCGTGTTATGGAGCGTTGGACAGCGGATGCTCAAATCCATGAACCTCCCTATGCCATTGTACACAACGCACACCAATGCACATGCTAACGGTTAAACTCGTGGTCATTGGCGCTTCAGGCGTTGGTAAAACCAGCTTTCGCACGCAGGTATGCACCCTGAAATTCACGCGAAATTACCAGCCACGAGGCCTCCTCTCCGCAGTACATTTCGGGTCGCTTTTCTACCGGTTACAGGGCCACTATCGGCGCAGATTTCATCGCGAAAACGTTACCACATCCAACCAAACCAGATGAAGTGGTCACTCTTCAGATTTGGGTCAATATCCTTCCGTCTACTCAGCTCATTGACCAAGCTGATGCAAGAATATCACATGTAGGACACCGCTGGGCAAGAGCGATTCTCTAGCCTATCTACAGCGTTCTTTCGCGGAGCAGACGCTGCTTTGCTCATGTTCGACGTGAACCAGCCCGAGACCCTTGCCGCACTTAAAAAATGGTGGGAAGAATTTCGTGAGCGAGCACCTCTCTACGATGAGGATCTGGAGGACTATTGTTGTGTCGTCGTCGGAAACAAGACTGATCTCGTCAATTCGCGGTCTCTCAGTTCGACGTCCATCGTCTCCGAGGAACAAGCATTTCGTTTCCTTGACGACCTCGTGCCCCCATTATCCCCTCCGCCGTCCTCGCCAGTTGAAGAAGTGCCTATCACTATCGAAGAGGTTGCCTCGGAAGAACCGACCTCTCCTCACGATGACTATAATATAGATCCCTCCTCGTTTTCACGGTTGCGGTCGCAATCCATCGATATCAACCAATATTATCGCAGGGGTCACTCAAAGCGTTCCTCGTGGAGCAGCGCCAATATCAACAATGGCACGCTAACGTCCACTCACACCGGTGTTACATCCTATCACACACCTTCGTCGTCTTTATTTGATGTATATGCATCCGCTCGCTCGTCCCCACTCCCTCCTTCCGTATCATCGCGGTTATCATCCCCCGTCAGGACACAAAGACGTGCATCTTCGTTTTCGAGCACGTCCTCTTCTGCGCCAACAATCACGCCAAGTCTGTTCACTCGTAGCCACGACCAAGCAGCTTCGACCACACCGACGACGCCAAACGTCTCCCCGCCTATCTTGGACACGATGCCCCATCGCCCTCTGCCTCCAGAGAGAGGACCCAAGCTATTCTTCACCTCCGCAAAGACGGGGGAAGGTGTCCCCGAGGTGTTCGAGTATATCGCTCGGCGCGTTGTGACACGTTGGGAGTACGAGGAGGCTAATGACGCGAGGACACTGCGTTTGCAAGAGTCCCCGGAAACGATCAGACTTGGTTTGACGAGGGGCGAATCGAACAAGCGGCTTACGGGGTCTTGCTGCTAACCAAGAACTGCCTGTGTGTTTATTATTATTATGTATCTGTGTCTGTCAGTTTTCTTCAGGTATTTGACGTTTAGCTTAATCGATTAGATTATCTGGGAGCACCTCACCGCAGGAGCATCATGGTGCATGATGCCCGATTCAGCATGACGTAGCATATTCGTGGGAGGTGGCTTATCTATTGAACCAAGATGAACATATAGCGCGATCGATAGTGGATTCTAGGTTTCTGTGGTGTATGCCTCGAGGCTTGCCCGCATCAGATTTCCACCAGAATCCAGGGGACATTCACAGCATGTCGCAAACCACTACACAGTTCCGGACGTCGGCCCCGAAGAAAACGAAGTCTTGTGATCATGACGTCGAGCCCTCCATGGCATACGGCGGCCGATCGAAGCACACGACAAGTACTGCCAGCACGCTTCAACCTATTTCCATTTCCTGTGTTGGAGCCGGATGGCTAGAAACTACATACATCCACCCACGCCCACACCACCCTTCCTTAATGGCTTATCTTGACCATCAATTTCCCCCGTGCACCCACGATGTCGTTAATGTCGCGGAACCCACACAGGCCCATCGTAATGTGGAGGTCAGCAATCGTCTGCATCAGAATCTGTTCTACGCCTGCCTCGCCGGCGATGGCGAGGCCGTACATAAACGGCCGACCGACTGGAGCGGTGACGTCAGTGAGAACTTGGGTCCAAAAAAAAAGGTATGAGGTGAGACGTACTGAGCACTGCCTGGGCACCCAGCGCGATTGCCTTGAGAATATCACTCCCGGTCCGGATGCCCGAGTCAAAGAGGACGGTGAACTTCCCCGTACTCTGTGCCTCGCGGACCTTGGGTGACTGCATCACCATATCGAGTGCGTCGAGCGCGGAGATGGACCCATCGACTTGACGACCGCCTGACCAGCCGTTCAATCGCAAGTGCACAGGAGATATCCCGCCCAGCACGGTACTCACCGTGATTGGAGACAACGATGGCGTCGACGCCAAGGTCGACTGCTTTCTCTGCGTCCTACAAAGGAAATCAAGGATTCGAATGATCCCCTTCATACATGAATGTGGACACAATTAGATCCCCTACCTCAAGCGCGAGTATGCCTTTCAATACGATCTGGCCATCCCAATTATCTCGGATGAACTGGAGCTCGTCCCAGCTTCGAAAGATGCCCGACACGATCTCGCCACCCCACTTGCTCCCCAAAATCATGGCTTGCTGTGCAGCCGGGTCGCCGCTCGCCGCTCTCCTTCGAATGTCTTCTTGGACGTACGGGAACGGCGGACGTTCGTGACGCGCTTCAAGCCCGAAGCGAGCCATGAACGTTGGATCCGAGATGCCTTGCTGCGAACCAACACCGTGTCCAATCGGGCTATACGGAGTACCGTGGTCGTGTGGACGCCATCCGATAAGCATCGCGTCTACCGTAACCACGAGCGCGGTGTATCCATTCGCCTTGGCGCGTCTGAGAAGAGACTGTGTAAGCTCAACAGAGTGCGTCCTATGGCCGGTTCGGGGTCAACCTCTGGTACGATAGAAAGATGGGTGGACTTGTCAATAGAGCTGGTACCAGCGATGCCCGTTCGGTCCTTGGGCTTCCGCAATCTCTTCCATGGACCGAGATGCGGCAGAACTGACGATCAGGGGTACGCCAACTTTTGCTGCTGCACGTGCTGTCCCGAGCTCGCCATCGTTGTGCATTAAGCCCTGTGCACCGATTGGAGCGACGAAAATCGGCGCAGGGTGGGTAACACCAAAGATCGTGGTCTGTGGAGGGTGTGTGTATGAGCGTCATCTCACTGACACTTTGGGTATATATACCTCGAGATTACGTTCCCCTACATCGTTGAGCACGCGCGGGACGAGCTTCCACCTATCGAGCGCTCTCCGGTTCTCGGCATACGTGTCAGAGGTTCCCGCACCTTTCAACAGGCACAAGAAAGCGGCTGGGACACGAACAGCGTAAACATCATTATTCACGGTTTTCAATGTCACAATTCCACAGAGGAGGACTGACATGGACTGTCTTTGAGCACCTCCCGCGCCTTATCCTCGATCTCCTGGATGTCCACCGTGCCTAGCACGGGTGGCGTTCCGGCACTGTAAATCCCAAAGAGCCATGCGGCCCACCTGCTGAGTGATGGCGCGACCGTGTTCACCGACATCTCCGAATCCGAGTTCGAGTACTAGTCCTGAACTACCAGAGCTTCAGTTGAGGTTGAGAGCCGATCACCAGAGTGTGCGACACGTCGGGACGCGTCTTGTCGGCGCACTTGTGACCTGTCAGTGCGAAGGTGGCCTGCGGGTGAAGTCGGAAAGATGTGCCCAACTATGACTGTACCATAAAATAGCATATCCAAAGCTTCATTTGAGGTGATTCCCCACACCCTGTAGGTCATTCGTCGTGGCATCATGTGGTCTTCTCTTCATGAGAATCCAGCCTCCGGAATTCCCCCCTGAAACTCGGGAATGCCGGCCAACGAGTTGACCCGACAGTGATCACAAAATTTGAAGGAAGCGATCAAGCAAAATAATCGGGTTTGCCGTAGCGTCGACGTTGGGGCCGGTGAAGCTTGACCAGCAGAAGTGAGGAATAAAAAAGAACCTGGCGCCACTCCAATTGGATGGCACGCCCTTATGTCAGAACCGTCGATCGTAAATTCAAATCAAAAGTCAATGTATACAGTAATCCACCTGCAACACTCTCCTCAGTCCATACATACGTAAGTATCTACGAAAGAAAAGCAAAAAAAAGTTATACAAAGAACAAGTCACGTTAGCAAACAACATAGAGCCACATCACGTCGTCTTCCGCTTCCTACTGAACCTCCGGTAATATAGCAAATTCCACAAGTTCAAAACATAAAACACCGGCCAACCCGCCCGCCTCCAAACGGGGCTGCCCCGCGGAAAGAAATTACTTTCAACCTGGAGTGCGATGGCGACCCAAGCAGCAAAGACCGTCAAGCTGATCGCCCCTGCGATATAATGACGGAGGGTCTCTCGACCACCAGGATTGATCTCAACGATGTTCATGCTGAATACGTTCTGTGTGAATCATGTGAGAAACAAAGAGGGTGGGCGATAGGCCGACAAAGCTACTTACGGCCATGAAGTTAGCAGGCAGGAAAACCATCGTCAGGTAAGAAATCTATATTTATTGATGTTTTGTTTCAGCCATGTGATAGAGCAGGGACGTACTTGTTTCATTGCGGCAGAGTCTCGGACAGTCGCGACCGTCAGTTCTTGCATGTACTTGCTGTCATCGATGTTGACGCTTGCGAATGCCTGGATGGCATGGTTGGCAAAGGTAAACTATGAAATCAAGTGAATCGTACCAAATGTATGACGTTCTTCAGTCGCATCACTTGCATCAACCTCTGACTTTCCAACCTCTCAATTTCCGAAATAAGATAGTCGGTCTCTTTCTTCAAAATCCCCTCTGATTGAGCTCGCTCCTTATCAGTCACAGAAGAATCATGCATCGCAGGATTCGCGGTCTCCTGCACAAACAGAACGGATTTTCGGAAATCTTCGAGGAGGCTCCGGTAATAAAGTAGATGTGCATGCAAAATGTGCAAGTCCCGCGTCTCCCTGATATTTTCAGTGTTGAGAACCAATTGTTCCTGTGAAGATAACGGATGCAGCGTATGATCCCCGTCACCAGGGCTGTACTTACCAGCTGGTTGATGTAGGCATAAAGAGTCTCGAAAACTTCATCCCACTCGTACATGGCATACCACAAAAAACACAAAAATAGGCAGGTAGGGTCCTTTGACCTCTCAAAGTTTTTTGACCAGTAGACACTGCGACCGGTTCGGTTGATAAGAGAGTGGAGTCGATCTGCTGTTGTCCTGCGCATCTTCGGGTGGTAGGATATAATAGTACTGGATTGCACAGTTCGGACCATATGAACACTGAGCAGGTCTTGGAGAAGGTATTTTTGGCCTGGGAATAGATATGTTACCTAAAGCGACTCAGCTGAACAAATACATACACGAGTTCAGATAGAGTGGCGACTGGGTATCAATGATCTGGTCATCTGAAGCACACGTTAGAATTCCAGACACAAATTTTCAAAATACGCATACATTCTTGCAAAGAACCCGGTTCTTTTCTTTGCGGACGTAATGGAACTGGGCCCGCAGCCGTCCGATCAATCACACGAATGAATGGAAGAACAACAGTGATGTCTGTGGCAATTCTGAGTCTGGAAGTAAAAAGGTAATGGTGGCACTGTGGAGGATGCTCACGATCGCTTTGTTTTGGCACTATACTCTCTTGGTATCGTGAAGGTATCCAATTCGTCGATGACGAGAAGAAAAAAGGTTCTATATCGTATCTGTGCAATGTCTGGCTTTGCGCAAGTCGAAGAAACGATGCACATACCTCGTCCCCAACATTTGCAGAACTTCTTTGGTCATATTCTTAACGAAAAGGGCTCGCACTCGTATATTCTTACCCCTCTGCAAACATCATTAATTCATCGGTGCTGGCGTAGGAGGGAGGACTCACTGGACACTCCAACAAATCCCAAAACGCAATTTCACTAGGTCTATCCTTGATCGCCGCCATGTTTGGGCCCTCTTCACTGAATTTTCCGTCGTGCAACACATCCACTTTGAATACTTTACTTTCTCCAGCCGGGCACGCCGTCAACATCTCACAGCGTCTCACTTGACTTTCCGTCCAATTCGGGAATGAACTCTGCGGGTATCCATGCCAGGACTGTAGAAGTGAATCCGTAGGTGGTGTGACTACAGGAATATCTTCATCGAAATCCATCCATGGCCAAGGTCCCGATGGCGCTGCGTGTCGGTAGCTGTTTGTCATTTTAAGTTACCAATCAGAGAGGTTCACAGGTACCATCGTTGGCGCGCTGACTTGGGACTTACATTGGAGCAGGCGTTTTGTCTAGCAAGCCGCTTTCTTGATTCGTACTGTCATTCTGCCTCTGGGTACCATGCCTTCCGGGTCCTTGGGATATTTCTGTCGAAATACTGGGTACAAGCGCACCCATGGGTATCGAGAGGTGTTCCGGCATGGCTCTAAGACCGTGGTTGAGAGAGAGACGTGCTGAACGCCCAACGCACGGTGGCGCCACCGCACTGCCGATAGAGCGCCCATGCGCAAATATACCACGTAAGAGCTGTAAGCAATTTGAAAGACAACCTTCGAACCCAAATCTTCGCAAGCACAATACTAAAGAGCAAAAACAAAAACACAGACTAGGCAACGGGTAGGTAAAGGTAAAGAGTACATTATGGATATGAATGGTATTCAAACCAATACTTTCACGAAGCACTCAGTGACTACGTATATACTTCTGGCAAGCTAGGACCTCACACGGAAGCAAACTCAGTGATAAAACATCAGTGATTTGGGCGCTAAAGCACTGGTGATGAATGACTTTACTTCCCTCGGTGTCATAGGAGTGGTCGAATACCCTGACATGGTGCTGTGAAATCTGCGGGTGTAATTTTCTTGTAGTATATTCTCTGGTAGAAGCGGGACCTGTAACAAAGGGTCTAATCCAACTTCTTGTTTTCCCCTTTGTATCTGGGGTTGGAGAGGACAAGATCGACACTCACAGGATATCTGTAGCACACAGTTGCCTAGCATTGCGCTTCGACTGTAGCGACAAGACTATTGTTCACTGCACCAGCATTGCCAACAGTTTTCCCTACACCTGTGCCGCGCTACGCCTCATCGGACCAGCCAAATTGACGCACCCGCGCCTTGTTATCTCAGAAGCGATATGAGACCCGCGACAGCTACCAGTATTAGTATTAGTGCTACAGCACCTCTTGATCCGTGATAACGCATGGAGAACAATGGGCGGCTCACATGCACACAGGAATTTTGCATCCAAAAATTTCTCCCGAACGAGTCACCGGGTTAGCCTGTAGAGTTAGGAGGACCGTCACAATTGCCGACGCTGTTCGAGTCTCCATTGACATCGCATCTGTGCTCGATCGCTGACCGGGATAAACATACATACCGCTCCGATTTTACGACAGGTCCTTCAACTGCCTTGAAACGGAGTCTTGGTTGGATCCGCAGCGAAGTACAGCCAACATGAGGTCCGGGGTGGGTTGGTGAGACTGTCTATTAAATGTACCTGTCTCCTGATCTGGGCCGCGTCGTGTACATACCTGTGCATGTACGTTCCGGACAAAATTCAAATTATGTAAAGAAGAGTGTCCCGCTGTGGTGTCGAGGAACAAACGCTAAAGCACAGCGAGCGGAGTGAAACTAAGGGAGAGCAGTCAATCACTGGTGGCCCGTGTGACGAGAATTCGGGTTCACATGTTTGGTCAAGCAGAATCTTTGACAATTTAAGCGCTTATTAGCCATGAAGTAAGGCTCGCAGTGCACATGAGGTGTGGTGTTATATCTCCATTGGCTGTTAGCTCTCCATGCGAAGGATTCCGAGGCTCACCGCCAACAGTAGTGTCAAGGAGGTTCGCCACGTACCGGAGAAACGGTACTGATCCGAAGGACTCTCACTGCGAATGGACCACCCGACTTGAGGCGCACCGTTTCTACCATTGTGAACAATTTTGGGATCCACCATGCTTGCCACGTCAAACGGTCAAAGCAGGTCGGAGATTATGCGAAGATTACATATGTGGACGAGTTTTCCGACACGATTGTTTTATCAGTGTCAATGGCCTCCGAGTCCGCTTTATGCCGGTACGCCACACATGATCAACGTTACATAAGGTGATGGTGGTTACCGTCATTGATTGGTTCCAGTCGAACATTCCGTTTTGTTTGATCCATTAATAAAGTTTCCAAATAGAAGTTCCACAACGCCACGCTTAACTTAGGGCGGGTTCATGGGTATAATAACACCAATGGGCATTCCCTCGATTTTCTCCCCGACGTTTGGATTGGGGTTGGCTGGGGGCCACCTTCCAATTGGCTCCACACGTGTTTCATTATCGATCGTGCTGGACCGTCATTTATACCCACTCCCCACCATTCTTCCTAGCTCGCAGTTTTCTACCCAGTTTATGCGAGGAGCGTTTACCTCTCGGCTCAGCTACCTCCCATGACCTCTGGATATGCTATCGCCACCTTGGTGGTGTTCATCCTCTCCATATTCTTCGTAATCCATCCAGTTTCCCTACCCACGTTCCGTCCTATACCTCGAATACCAATAAACCTCACCACTGCACCAATCCTCGCTATCGCATTGCTATGGGCTGCCCAATGCCTTGATGCTGCAGTCATCCGCGACGGGTTCGTAGGCACAGAAGGCGTCAAGCCTTATAACATCCTCATCCTATTTTTCACTCTGGCTTACATGGCCATAACTCTCGACATCACCGGTATACTCCAGGCTGCCGCGTTTTGGGTCAGCAACAAGGGTGGTTACAATGGATGGAAGCTGTATCTTTATTTCTACGTCATGCTTACCCTTCTCTCGATCCTCCTTGGCAATGATCCCGTCGTCCTTTCTGGAACTGCC
>JBBPRK010001818.1:0-10437 GCA_038093075.1 Boletus patriciae | reverse complement strand
CGACAGTTTAACCAGACAGTCTCGTTTAGCATCGTCGGTCGTCGAATTGACCGTTCTAGTCTCGTCCCCAGAGTCCCAGACGTTTACCGGGCATGCTGCATCCAACTAAGGCAACTGGAGGCGACAATCTGATATGTACGGCAATGGTTTCCCACAATGTGTCAGCCCGTTTGCGAAATCGTTTTGCGATTGACAAAATCTAACTTTCGAAATTCATAATCTTTTAATGATTTTGTTTTGTTTTCTATCTTGTCCACCCAATCACCATTCGCGAAATAATTTTCCCGAATACAGTTCTCAATATCCAAAATATTCTACCCAAGTTTTTTTGTTTTTTATTTGTCCAGTCGGGACCACTATAGGAACCCGATCACAAAATTCTTGATTCCGCCAGTTCACAAAGACTTGGACGAAGCTGGCTGGAAAAAAATACGAGAAACGACGCAGTGTTGTATGGGATCCCGGAGCAAAAGGGATACCAAAATTCGCAGAGCGGAAAATACAAACGTTACCGGATCCAAGCATCCACATACAGAGACGAAAGAGGGACATAGCCGAGAAGGTTTTTGGTATGGTCGTATACGGTCGTTTTTTATTTGTGCGAGTGGAGGCTTCCATATCAACGGGATGGGTCGATATATTCGGTAGGCAGCCTAGTGTGTTACTTGGACGCCTGCAGTGCAGGTCAAACGTAAGTGAGTCACACAACCTGCGATAGAAACCAGATGAAACCTTGAGGGGCAGGGACCTGCGTAGGCGACTGTTGCTGCAGTCCTGCTGGATTCTTGGCAGAAGGAGCAACCTGAGCGACGGAACCGCCACAATGGAAGTTGTGACGATCTTTCGGGTGTTTTCGTAATCCATCCCTGCCCTCATAAGTCTTGCCACACTCCATGGCGTAAACTGGACGCCACTGACAGCGACCACAAAGTTCTAAGCGTGCTTGTTGGATCGAGGGCGCCGGGGGCGACGGGCATCTTGAGAGAGAAACGTACCGTGGCATACAGGGCAGCTAAATTCCATAGTATGGACGGTCATGGCGGCCACGAGCTTGAAGGGCTGATGGGAGGTAAACGAATTGTGTGCTAGTTGCACCTCACCTTCTTATGCCGCGGAGTGGCCTGCCCCCAATTCCCTGTAACTTGCGCCATATACGTACAGTACTCCCTCATAACCCATACCTATCGGGAGAGGCCCCGAAGTATGGGTTTTCCGAGAGGTCTGACAAAATAGACTACTGACATTCTACATTGATCCGTACACAATCTATTGATATTGCTGTATTGTATGAGCCTGTTGCTTTATCTCCAAATCCCAGTCTGGCCACTTAAGCCTTTTTTGAGGTTTGATTGAGTTTAAAGAGCGTTTATACAATACTAATTGAGAGCAGGGATCTCGGACAGTCGGGCCCGTACCCGGCTCCCCCGCCGCTCGATTAATCACCACTGGCTATAGAGTTCACCACCACTCTATGTGGCACAGGCGGCTAGCACAGTCGGGTCATACCCGGCTCTCGCCGCTCTCGGGAGGTCACCTGTGAGTCCCGAGTCGACGTGTGACGTCCTACGTCATGCGTCACCGCGCCCGGTGAGTCGGCGGTCACAGAGGGGGCCCCCTCCTCTCCTGAACCTCTCCCGTCGTCTCGCCAGGTGGGTCGTGCAGTCGAATTGTCTAGTTTTCGGACCATACTCAAATAGCCCTCTCTTGTCATCTCGCCAGCGCTGTTTTTTCGTCACCCTTTCGTGCTATCACATCCGTCTCCTATCACTCTCATCTCTTCGCTCATGACTGACCATGCCGCCCAATCGTCGCAGACCCTCTCTTCTGGAGAGGATGCGTCCTCCAACACTAGCACCCAGCAGGCACTCGACACCGTTGAGCGGTATCGTCGGGGCACCATCACGAAAGCAGCGGCGCTACTCGCCATACAGCGGGACCTCGCCCCTCTCCTTGAACGATGGGAGCGATCGCTCGACGAGAGTTTTCCCACCTACATCTCAATGCTCGACGGGGTCGACAGCACTAACCGAGACTCCGGGCAGCGCGGGGAACCACGACGGGCTTCTCCAGCGACTTCCGCTGGCGAGTCGGATCGGGCCGAAGCTTGAGTCCACTTTTCGGACCAGGCCAGTGAGGCCGACGGAAGAAACGAGCCATTCCCTACCACTGATATGTCGGATGACGACGAAGCCCCACAGGCCAAGAGATCGCGCCCATCCATTGATAAACGCCACTTCCCTTGGCGGGCAACAACCTCGGTTATCTGAGGGGGGCTCGACGGGGATCTCCAATCCATCCTCAGTCTCCTCGAGGAATGGGCCTCGGACCCAACCTATGTCGTCCGGCAAATCCTCCTCTCACCTGGTTGCCCCGAATTTCCAGCCGACCAGTGGCTTAGCATCGTCAAAGGACAGGCCGCCGATCTCTCCAAGGTCCTTGGCTCTCGTTTCTCCACCGAGGTCGAACCCAAACAAAGCCATGATCTCGGAGACCTTTTCCAACTCGCCGTCAAGCTCCCCAAAGTCTCCAAAGCGATTAAGTCTCACGGCGATTGGGTCATCGCCTTCAACAAGACTGTTGAAGCCACCACCTTCGTCTTCCCGCAGCGCTACAGCGAATACCTTGCCTACCAATCCCACATCTCCGATATCTTTGCTTCCATCCAACCAGTCTACCACGACCGTGTCATCGAGCTTGACAAAGCCATCCGACTGCGATCCGCCAACCAGAAACACATCCGCCTCAACAACTTTTCACGGTTCGACGACTTACGAACCGTTTTCCTCTCCACCTATGGGGTGGGTCCAAGTTCCGGAACCAGCTCCGCCTCGCGTTCCCGGAAGTCAGACCGTCAGGTCCCCTCAGGTGGACGTCGCGAGGCCTGTCATAACTGGAACCGAGGCAAGTGTGCTAAATCAGCCACTGAATGCCTCTACGCCCATGCTTGTGACCGACGCGGCTGTGGTGGGGCGCACCGTCGACCCGATTGCCCAGGAGCAGAGTCAAAGGCTCAATGAGCGTCTCGGGGCTGCTCCAAAATTTCGGCGGCAGTTCGTTTGGGACCCGGAGAGCATTGTTCGTAGCAAGACTATTCGGTGGACCGAGACAGCTGATCCTCTGCCGGCTCCGCCACCTCAGGAATTCCAAAACACTGAGGCAATGGCCACTATTCGGGATCATCCCGAACTTTTCCAGGTCTCGACGCCCATTGACGTGGATCGTTTTCAATCTCTACTCTCAAGTCACCCGAATCAGCCATTCGTCCAGTCGGTTTGTCGTGGTCTGCGTGAAGGCTTTTGGCCGTATGCCGATACGCATTACGGGGAGTGGCCACTGACCTGGGACAACTCCCAGAGGCCGATTCGGTCGAAAGAGGAGGGTGACTTTCTACGAGCGCAGGTTCGGAAGGAGGTTGATGTAGGACGCTACTCCCCCCCCTTTGGGACGGACCTCCTGCCTGGGATGTATTCAATGCCAATCCATGCTGTCCCTAAGCCTCGGTCGGCCAAATTCCGCCTCGTTACCGACCACAGTGCTGGGCAATATGCCCTCAACCGCATGATCTCCCGGGATGACATCGCCGGGGTTACCCTCGACAATGTTCACGACTTGGGGCAAGCTCTCCGCCTCATCCACCTCCAAGACCCAGAAGCGAGGCTCATCCTTTGGAAGGCAGACGTCTCAGAGGCTTATCGGCAAATGCCTATGCACCCCCTTTGGCAAATTAAACAAGTGGTGACCATTGATTCCCCTCGGTATGTTGATCACTGCAACGTGTTTGGAGGACGGGCCTCCCAGCGAATTTTTCATGCCTTCATGTCCCTCGTAATCTGGATCGCCGTTATCAAGCTCCTCATCGCCCTTCTATACATCTATGTGACCCAGGTGACATTGGGTACAAGTACAGGTACGAGTGCTACAGGAAGATCATCAACGAGCCCAGATATGCAACACAACACGACCCGAGAGCAAACACGCTGCGAGTAAGCAGACGAACCCTGTAACACGGTGTAGAGAAAGGGAAAGGGTGGGAAGGGATAGTTTTTTTTTTTTTTTGTTTCTGTTTTGAAGTGGGTGTGTAAGTAAGAAAGAAAAGGGAGAAAGCGCACGAGTAAGCGGAGAGTCAGATAGCGGCAAACGGAGGGTCGTGGACTGCCCGACCATGAAAGATAAGGGCTTGCAACACCGTAGGGTGACGCCTGATGTAGCGCTCGAAGGCGGTAGACTTCCAACGCCCAATAGATTGAATTTGAGAAGTCAGGACTCCAGCGGCAGCGAGCGAGGTGGCGCCTCCTGCTCGCAGGGAGTGCCCGCCAATGGACTGGGGGAAGAAGTGGTGGAGGCGACGGAGGAACCAGCTACGAAGTGGGGTGGAGCCATCATTTCGTAGCCAGAGTTGAGGGTGGAGGGGAAAACGAGAGTCGCGAGAATTGAGGTAGCGCGTGAAGGTGTCGAGTGGGTCAGGCTCGACAGCGCTTTGCTGAACCACGACTGTGGATCCCTCGAAACGCGCATCAACTTTGTGGCGACGGAGATCAAAGGAGTAGGAAGTAGGCGAGAGGGTGACTGAGGCCCTCCAAGAGATTTTGGAGAATGACTGGAGTGCGGGATTGTCAGGCCAGACGAGCTCGCCGAGCCGATTAAGGCCAAAAAAGCCCGTCTGGAGGAGGGTACAGAATAAAAGGTCGTCATGGCTGGCGGGGAGAGGCATTGCCCGAGCGACGGCGACAAGGTCGTCCCGGGTGAGTGGCTCCTTCTGACGGACAGGGGACGAAAATCGCCGCAAGGACCCTTTGAGGGTGCGAGCAACTACGGAGGACTGTCGGATTTCGCGAACGTGGGGATAGAATGCCTCAAGCTCCGAGACAATCCCTGTGAGGTAGGTGCGGACGGAGCGGGGTTCAATGTGGTGGCTCATATAAGTGACGTAGAAAGAGAGGGTGTCGACGGAAGGTTCGGGGTCGAACCCATGCATGGAGCAGAAGGCGAGGTACGAGTTGAGTGCTGACGAATAAGCGAGTGAGGTTGACTTGTCAAGGGCGAAACCGAGAGAGATGGAACGCTCAGTGACGAGTCGTTCCAAGGTCCAGGGCTCCCGAGGAGGTTGCCTGGACCTGGTGCGAGATTTGATCATTTTCGCCCTGCCCCCAGCGACGGTCGAGGGGGTTGAAATTGCGCAATTGTGACAGATGGGAGGATGCGCCGGACCTCGCTATTCTGCTGACGAGACACCAAGTCCGCCACTACATTCGCTTCTCCAGGTAAGTGAGAAACTCGAAAGTCGATGCGGTGATGGAGAACTGCGTCAACGACTGCCATCAGCATCCAGTTCATGAGAGGTAGTGCCGCAAGGGAGTTGAACAGCTGCACGGTGTTAAGATTATCCGTGAAGACTGCGAGACGACCGTCTGGGGGTAGAAGGGTTACCCCATGGAGGATCGCGGAACATACGCATAACGCCTCGAGATAGAAAATCGACCCTCCCATTTCGGCAAAGATCTCCTGTCCAGGGGCTTGGAAGACCTGGTTTTGACTTGGGACCCAAAATCCCATCGCGAGTGATGACGCATCACAATAAATGGCTAGGACCGAAGCAGGAAGCTCTGTGAAATCCCAGGACACCGACTTAAGGATGAGGATCCCGTCAGAAGCAAGCAAGTGCTCGATGACCCATTCAAGCTCTCGCTCGACATCCCGATTGACCCAGATCAGGGCCCTTTGGAAAAGCTTTCCAGTGGTCTTGGCGTACACGGCGCATAGGCCCGGGCGCAGCAGAGGATAGACGTTGAGGGCCCAATTAAGGTGACCTGCTATATGCTGAAAATCCCTTAAAGAGCGGCGCGTACCGTGCTGCGCGAAGTCCCGCAGGGCCGTAACGAGCTGGAGTTTTGATTCCTCTGACATTCGGACTCGCATCAGGTTCGGGTCGACATCAAACCCTATGATCGGCAATTCAGGCCCGAACACCTGTTTGCGTTCTTCATGGGGAAGACCGATGAAGTCCCAGAGTTGCAGTAGCCGCACGAGGTTGGTTGGAAGACGTTTTTGGTAACGAGGATAGAAGAGCTGATCACCTTCTTTGCTCTCGGGTCGTGTTGTGTTGCATATCTGGGCTCGTTGATGATCTTCCTCTAGCACTCGTACCTGTACTTGTACCCAATGTCACCTGGGTCACGCACCGTGACCCGATATTTGCTGGCTACCGTCGTCGTCCCCCCGCGTTCCCGCAAAAAGGTCCTTATGGAAGGAAAGTGTCCTATGTAGAGTATTTAGGGTTAGGGTTAGATGCCTTTTCTCGAGTGATGTATGGGGTATGGGGTATAGGTGCAAATTCCCTGCAAACCAACTCGGGAAATCCAAAAACCTATGAGTTACAAGAGAGTTTGGGTTATATGGGGTATGAGTTACAACTTACAAGGGAGTCGGCTGTAGTTTGACTTATCCGAGCGGGTGAGAAATTATGATTTGTGAGCGTGCCAAGATTCTCGGCCTGCCAATCTACGACTTGGAACGCTGCATTTCTCGAGTGGCGTGACCTACATATACTCTTTTGGGTCGCTTAGGCCCTCACCAGCCAATGAGAGGGCTTAAAAATTATCACACCGACCATCAGAAAGTCCTCAAGCGATAACGTTACTCATCAGCTTTGCAGATGGCCGGCCTGGCACTACAGTCGACTCTGTAATAACCCAGATAGGCCCAGGGGTACGGCTTATGGGAGAGTATGGGTTTCGATAGAGGGCGGAAGCACTGAATATGAACTTTGGGCAATGCGCCGTTTTGGACTTTGAGCTGAAGCAAGTCGGCACAGGCGCGTGCGTCTTCTTCGGGGTCGTGTCCGCCCTCGCCTTGTGTCTGGATCTCGCGGTCACACCATTTCTTGGTGAGCTAACCGAGACCGGGTTTGAGCGGTCGACTGCGGAGGTGGTGGTAGATGAGTGCGGTGCCGATGCAGAGCGGGTGGCAAATCCGGAGCACCTTGAGATCGGGTTCGAGGGAGTGACCGACGAGGACGGATGTGGGGCCGCCTTACGATTGATGGTGGAGAGGCGTTGGGTTTGGACCTACAGAGTATGGGCTATATCTGGTATGGGTTATTACAGAGTCGACTGTACTTAGCAGTACATGCCCCAAGTCATGTGAGCCTCCGTCGAACTGCGCGGAGTCTGAATACATTTTTTACGTGGGAATCTGTACAGAGGGCAAATTTGACGATCGATCGACAACATCGGTGCGAAACCTTTGAACACTCCGTCGTTTCTGAAAATGCCTCCAAAAGGTGCAGTTGCCACTCAGGCTAGGGCTGGCTTCAACCACGGATACGCTCGCGCAGCCCCTTCTGAAAGGATTCGAGACCCCGCATTGGACCCCCAAGTTGGAGACAATGCAATACAAATTGACTTGGGTGCGTTTCACCCCACCTTGCGCGCGCCTTGACGTTTATTCCGTCTGCCGATCAGCGGTCTCGGTACCTCGCGTCCCGCGCAGCGACTTTTGTGGGTTATGTTGCAGGCAAAGCGCAACATTATCCCCTTGCTCTTCCTGCGAGCTCATGGTATGCTCGGCACCCACGCCAGACAGTGGTACCTGCTTGGTTGCCGACCCTTCTTGCTCGCCGTTTCTCTGCCCCGGTTGCGCTCGGTTTCGAAAGACCTCCGGGCCTATGCAGGTTTATGAGGTGGTCCGCGGCTTCACCCCGAAGCGCTACGCTGACGACTTCTTGTAGGACTCTGTCTTACATTTTGCATCCCTCAAGCACGCCAGGATGACTTGGCCTTTGGTCGTTGTCAACATGAGTTTAGGTTCCCTTGAGAAAGGGTCCCTGCAAGAAACCCTTGGTTCTTATATAGAACACGAGTTTACACCCCAACGAGAAAACGTTTGTACCTCTCCTTTTTGCCTACCTTACGCTGAGCCTCTTTCAGCTATGCGTTAAAAACATTCAACTCTCCATCGGTAGCTCCCTTGCCGCGCAGTCCTCTCTGAGGTCTACTCAAACATTTATCGACCGAACCCGCCAAACAGGCCACCTAGCCAATTTTCTCACAGTTTTAGAAACCGTTTACGACGCGGGCAGCCGCTGTTGGGTGTATGGATCCGACGCGGGTGGACCAATGTATAGTAAGCTGCAGGACCTTGTTCGGGCGTTTCTACCGAGGTCTCTACTCGATAACCCGTCTCCCCCGGCGCCGAACCGCGGCGGTTGGCAAGGTTTGTTTCTTGCCAGCCCTGCATCATTTTTTACCGGTAACCCTTTGGAGAATGATCTCATTCAGTTGGTGCAGAGGTGGGTCTTTTGGTTCCTTGACGTTACTATACTTAGCGTTGCTGCAGTAGCCGCTTTGATTTCGTAGTCGCCCTTTCGGTACGGCAAGCGGTCGCTCCTCATGCATCCGCGTTCTTGGGTACCGTCGTGCGTGACGTTTTTTTTGACCCGCCTGGCCTCGTGAACAACGGCTCTGGTGCTGTTTCTCTTTGGAAAGCCATTGTCCAAGCGTCGTTCTCGTTTCCCGCCCTTTTTAATCACACTCCCGTTGTCGTCGCCTTCAAGGAACGGCATTCTTCTATTACAGAGTGCCGTCGAATCGCTCGCCATAACCCGCCCTTCACCGCATGGGGCATCGCGTTCGATTCCTGCCAAAACGGCTGCGCCGTTCAGCCCTCGGACGTTACCATTCGCACCAGAGGTGATGCGGTTAGAAGTATCTGTCTGAAATGTGGTTGGAGGTCGCCGTTTGTGCGCGCATCGCAAGTGGAAGGTGTGCATGACCTTGGGCGCGATTTGTTCTGGCATACCTTTCCCCCTACTCCTGCTCTTCGAAACACACTCGCATCCATACGCGTCGAGTAGTTTTTTTTAAGTCTGAATGTACAGCGCCGCTATCTCAACGAGCTGTGAACGTTTGAGGTTGACTGACTGATGGCGGACTGACGTTAGATCCGCCTACAACTCGCGAGGCGTGTTCACGATGCCTACTCAGAACCCTCCATGGCACCCGCCTCCCTTCTCTTGGTGGTAGTTTTGAAAAGTTCCTTAAGCTCCTCAGAGGCGGGGAAATTGTGCCAATAGACGTTTGGAGTTCTTCCCCCAAGACTTCAGTGTTTTCGAGGTACAGCGAAGTGACTTCACGAGAACTCCCGAGGTGATAAAATTTTACCCGGGATGAGCGGGCCGTCATTCCAGACCATCAATGTGTGGGACTCCTCGCTGATTCGAGTACGTACTAAGTAGTACTGTAAGTACGACGGATTAAAGACGACATAAATCTACCACTAGTAGGTCGCCACAGTCATTCTCGTTCGTGAATAGGTCTGTGAGCTCGTCTTTAAAGTCCCCGCTAGCCATCAACAGCTCTTGGTGCCAGGTGCAACAGGTCCAGAAATGACATAGTCATGTTCATCTGCAACGAGACTCGGATCTGCAGTAAAATTCAGCCGGTCTTGCTTGTAACCGAATTTGAGAATTTGAAGCGGTTCAATAATCTTGGAAGAGAGTTTATCATAATTTAGCATGCAGTACATCGGGAGATAATAGACAGGGGATGTAGCCAGTTTCGGATAAAGTGTACACTACTCCTGCGGACTCAGCTTGACGGCACGCAAGAACTAAATCGAGCCGAGCACGTGACGCATCACGTGTTGGTGAAAAGACCGGTCAATTTCGAGCAACGAGAGACCTTGCAAGCAAGGTAATTGTGAAAACAATTCAACAAAAACCAAATTATTTATTTTTGTCCAGTCCACTGGCAGCCCCTATGAGGGGCCGGACTGGACAAAAATAAATCATCTAGTTTTCGTTGGATTGTTTTTGCATTACGATCAAAAGATAACACGCAAAGCGCCACATCCGTGGAAAATCCCGCCACGGATGACTCGGCAAACGCCGTCCTTCCTGGAATCGACCTTTGGACCAGGCTCCTACCCACCGCTGCTTCGAGTGTGACATGTGAGGAGCGACATCCGAGGGCATATTCCGAAGTCACGTGAATCCGTTCGAAATTTCAAACACCGCCAACCTTAAGTGACTCAAGCAGGGTTTCTGCTAGTCTCGGATCCATCTAGTCTCGTTCCCATCCGTAGTGGTGACAGGCGGAGTTCTAAAAGTAATTTGCAGAGACGTCACCACTACACCCCTGGCTGTAAAAAGTATAGGGTTGATATCGTCCGCGAGGGTTATTGGTCCCATATAGGAACGATGACCCACGGGTAGAGTCCGACCCACATATGGGGCATAACATCCTAGATTATGCAACTGTTGCATGTACCATTTATCCATTCCATATAATCATGTATACCATGCCTGTATCCGGACATTACACTGCCTATATGCCCGAGGATATATATTGTATATCGAGAATATATGTACAATTTACCATGCAGAATATCCAGCAGATGTTCTCTCTCATTGGGCGGATATCCTCTTTGTATACAGCATTG
>JBBPRK010001817.1:0-10438 GCA_038093075.1 Boletus patriciae | reverse complement strand
TATAATAAGGTACTCACCTCAGTGGTTGGGAAACCAGCTGAGGTGTAAGGCTAACTACGAGCACGAAAATGGTACGTGCTTATGTAATCTACTCTCTCACGATTGTCCTCGTAAGTAATTCCTACACCCAGCACATGCTGCGCGTACAACCCGACTCCTTGACTGGTGCACGGAAAATGACGCCGCCCGAATCAAGCTCTTTTCGGACTCTACACAGGATGCCTGAGAGGAAGGACGTTCGAAGCTGGTGGCTGGTCACTCCAAAGCCTCTTACCTTTGTGAAGCTGCAAAGGCCGTCTTCGCAAACGACAACGATACTGATGTACAACATCTCTCACAAGTACGTCCAGACCTTTTTGAGGGCAAGGTTCTCCGGCGCATCAAAGAGTAGTACGTGTTATTTTATTTATTAATACCTACTAACAAGTTTTCAGCCTTTGCAGCAAGTACAACGAGCAAAATGTATTGCTTGGGCAGACAGGTGCTGGCATGACATTTGAAGAGCTGCAGCTTGATTCATCGAAGGCCAATATCATTGGTATGTTGAAATGTCATTTTAGGTTCTTTCTAACGAACGTGTCTAGCTAACATCACTCGTGCGTTTCCCTGGTGGCCGACGCTCCACGGTTGGTGGAGAACCAACCCTGGCTACAACACAGTGTTTTCAATCGCAGTTGGTGGTCAAGATCTTGAAGGTCAGGCTCTGGCGTTGTTCAAGTTAGGACCGACAGTCGGTGAGACAGATTCAGACGGTAGTGGTAGCGGGTTTTGCTCACCAGGTGGTGGGGGTCTTCTCAGCTTGGGCGTGCCACATTCGTCTTCATCTTCCCCTGCTGGTGGCATCTACCCCAACCTGGGTTTGCAGATGGATAGCGACATGTTTGATGATATGTATACCAACAATGAGCCTTCGACTTCAACAGGGTCATTTATGGATGCGCCGTCTTGGTTGGAACTACTCAGCAACTCCGAACCTTCTCCTTCGCTTTGTCTGCCCCCCTCCGCACTACATTTGCCATCATCCTCGCATGATTCATCTCCCTCCTCACTGTATCCACCACCTTTCTCGCATGATCCATCCCCCTCGCATCAAGCCCCCTCGTCACATCAAGCCCCCTCGTCACATCAAGCCCCCTCGTCACATCAAGCCCCCTCGTCGCATCAAGCCTCCCCCTCGCATCAAGCCTCTTCCTCCTTGCCTCCTCCGTCACCTTCTGCCCATACACTGGGTTTGTCGTACTTCTCTCAGGCCCCCTCGTGTTATGCGAGACGTACCACAGAGGGTGTCAAGGATAAGCTACCTAGAGGAGGAACTCACGAAGAGTCGCAACGTCTCTGGATAGTTACCTTGGGTGGCGAAGGTTACGATGAGGGTGTTTCTACAGGTACTCGAGGAAGACTTTAGGACGAGGGACTAGGGACACGAGAGTACGCTAGATTGCGCAGAACAAGTGTAAGGAAACATAGTACATACGAGTCGCTATATAACGAAGAGACGCGTCATCACAGAAGGTCGGAGAAGGTCGGAGAAGGTCAGAGAAGGATGAGTAATAAGAACTACGTGCTAGGCACAAGAGAGCCTAGTGGTGGAGATAAGGTTCATGGTAACAGTCGAGTAATGATAAGGAATATCCCCTTCCAGTAGTAGAGAAGAACGGCGTGGGGAAAAATCAGAGAACAATCATGCGAGAATGGAAAGGATGTACGACGAGGAGTAGCGAGACGTAATCGTACCTACACATCCCAAAGAGGATGTGAACACGTCGAGAACAGACTAAGAGGAGAAGGTTATGAAAGAGGAGAAAAATCGTAACATTACCCCCTTTGTACAATTGAGCCCCAGGCTCAATCAACACTCCATTAGACGGGACCAGAGTGAGCGGAAGAGGTACCTGCGTAAATATGCATTGCCTGTTCAACGGAAAGCGTCTCAATCGGACAATCATCCGCCACATGCCCATGTTGATTACAAACCGCGCAGATTCGGACCTGACAGAAATGAGCGGCATGGCCCCATTGACTGCAAAAGTCGCATTGGGTAGTGAGACAAGAAGAGGGGGAATGTCCGGGGGCAGATTGACGACAATGGGGGCAGATGTAGAGTGGGCAATTTTCTCGATAATGGCCGAGATCATGACACCGAAAGCATTCAGTGAGGGCGGATGCGGGTCGACGGCGGATGGGGACGTAGACGACTCGAGTGGGGGCGGAAAGAGTCTGTGTTCCATCCTCGAGAGAGACGAGAAAGGATCGGTTGAGAGTGAGTACTTCCTCGTCGATTCCTCCATACTCGGACTCGGATTCCACGGCGGTGGGGGAGGACGCGCCGGTAGAGGGAGGGGGTGAAGAGAGTCGAGACAGAAGAGTGGACGGAGAGGACACGGTGTCTGATGGGGGAGGAACAGGGACAGGTGGAGGGGATATGGGCGCAGGGAATTCCGTTTGCTCAAGGTAACGGTTTCGTTCCTCAATAGTCATGGAGAGGAATACATGTCGGAACGTAGGGTATAGGATCTCAGAAGGGACCCGTTCGACGAAGGTGTGAAAACCGTGTAAGTGGAGGATGTTAAGGATACGTCCGGGTAGAGCATTGAGAGAGGTGCGGAGAGGGATACCAAAGGGTGCGGGTAAGTCACTGGGGGCCGACAAGGCGTGGTACCATTGCGTGGAGGAGACCAAATGAAACAAGCGAATGAGTTCCTGGCAGATCAAGTCTTCATCATAGAGGGGGAGGTCCTCTACGGCGCGGAGGGTGATGGGATTTGCGAGGATGCCTGTGTAAAGCAAATGGACTGCGTAGTTGGGAAGCAAGGTGGGTACAACACGTCGTGAGCGCAGCGGAGAAACAGAAGAGGAAGAGGACAAAGAAGAGGAAGAACGAGATGAGGAAAGAAATGACATATTAGAGTAGGCGTTCAAAAGAAAACATTCACTAGGGGGGTACTTCACGAAGAGACGCCGCTTCCTAGGAAGAAAGAGAGAGGAAGAAAATGAAAAGTCAGGCGAGAAGATGGGAACGTTTATATTCGGAAAGGATGAGGGGGGAGTGTCGGAGATTGCTTTCGGGTTCCCACGTATTTTCGGATGAAGGGTATCCTTTCCATGCGGTCAGGTACACTCGTCGTCCAGGCGATCCCTTGTGAGAGACGATATGATCAACTTCGTATTCTTCTTCGTCATTAATGATGTCAGGTGGGGGTTTCGTGAAGGAGGGACCATGTGCTTCGGTTTGCCGATAAGAAGATAGAAGCGAGGCGTGGAAAACATCGTGTATTTTCCATGTGGAAGGGAGTCGGAGTCGGTAGGAGAGGGGAGATAGTACCTGAGAGATCTCGAAAGGTCCATGTCGTTTGGGCGCAAGTTTCCTAGATGGGTAGGACAGTCGGAGATTGGTGGCTTCCAACCACACTTTATCGCCTACTTTCCATGGGGAGAACTTCCGAGAGGATCGTTCAGCCATGATTCGACGAGCAGTCTCATGGGCGGAGAGGGCTTCTTTTCGGGCAATCTCAAGAGAGGTAAGACGATTTTCTAGCGCGGGGAGAAAGGTCTTTCCAAGTGGTGGGTAAGTTCTTGGTTCGTATCCAAGGAGAAGGGAGAAGGGGGAGGTTTTGGTCGAACTATGAGGGACTGAGTTGTGGACAAATTCTGCCGAGGTGAGGAATCGAGCCCATTTACGAGGGTTATGAGCGCAGAAGATCCGGAGATAGGTTTCAACCTCTTGATTGGTTCGTTCGGTTTGTCCGTCAGTTTGGGGATGGTAAGCAGAAGAGAGTCGAATGTCGTATTTAAGAATGCGAGCGAGTTCGCGAGCAAAGGCAGATGCAAACTGGGGGCCCCTGTCGGAGATGATTGAGTCGTATAGGCCAAAGCGTTTGAATACGTGGTCGAAAAATAGTTGGGCAACTCCGTTCGCGTCGATCGTCTTGGAACAAGGGGCAAGAATTACTCCCTTCGTAAGGCCATGGTCGACCACGACCATTAAAGAATCATAGCCGTCTGACGGGGGAAGATCGGTGATGAGGTCGACTGAGAGTTGTTTGAAAGGAAGGGTGGTGGTGGAGGGGATCGGGACGAGAGGAGGAGTGATCGGGTGGGTGATAACTTTGTTCTGTTGGCATACTGCACAACCGGTAATAAATTTGGAAATAAAAACGGAAAGGCCCGGCCACCAAAAGTCCCGTTCAACGATAGCTTTGGTACGGAAGCGACCGAGGTGACCCGAGAGGGGTGATTCATGGATAGAATGTAGTAAGGAAGAGCGTGCAGCAGGTGGGACATACATCCGGCCACGGTAGTACAGGTGTCCGTTGTCGAAGGTCCAATCCTTGAGGGTAGAGCGAGGGAATAGGGGGGATCCGTCCGTGAGGTTGGAAATAGCGCGGAGAACGAGGGGATCGGAGGAGGAGGATGACTTGATGTGACGAGCGAGGGTAAGGTCGAGTGCTTGAATGACTACTGGCTCAGGAATGATGGAAGCGTCGATGTTATCGGAGGAGGTGTCAATGGAGTCGCGCCGGGAGAGGGCGTCGGCGGGGGCCATCTTAGTACCCGGGAGAACTTTCCATATGATATCGAAGTCTTGGAGGAAGAGGGACCATCGGGCTTGTCGTCGAGATAGCTTGCGAGGGTCTTTTATGTAGGAGAGATTCTTGTGATCGGTAATGATGGTGACAGGATGAGACGTTCCCTGGACGTATTGTTTCCATTCATCCAGTGCGAGGATGACGGCAAGGAGTTCCCGATCGTAGATGTCATAGTTCCGTTCAGCGGGAATAAACGTTTTAGAGAAGTAGGCGCAGGGGTGGGAATCGCCATTGAGATCATCTTGGAGGAGGACAGCTCCAGCAGCGAAGAGGGAGGCGTCGGTCATGATGGAGAAGGGGCGTGTAACGTCCGGGATGCCAAGGACTGGTCCGGAGGAAAAAGCAGTGCGAAGAGTGTCAAAAGCTTTCTGTTGGAGTGGGGTCCAGTTCCAAGGTTGGTCTTTTCGAGTGAGAAGGTTAAGGGGGGTGACAACGTGTGAGAAATTTGGGATAAACTTGCGATAGAAATTTGCGAATCCCAAGAATGAGCGGATACCCTTGACGGAAGCGGGTGGTTTCCAGTCACGAATGGCTGTTAATTTGACCGGATCCATTGCGATCTGTCCTTGACCAATGATCATACTGAGGAATTCCATCTTGGGAGCATCGAAGAGACATTTGGAAAGTTTCAGAGAGAGTCCATGTTCGCGGAGGCGGAGGAGTACACGTCGGGTGCGTTCATGGTGTAGAGCTAGATCCCCTTGAGTATGGATGCCAAGATCGTCCATGTAGATCTTAAGCCATCGTTCAGCGATCATGTCGGCGAAGATGTGGTTCATAAATGCTTGGAATGTGGGTGGGGCATTGCAAAATCCGAAGAACATGACAGTGGGCTCAAAGAGGCCGAAAGGAGTAATAAACGCAGCTTTCCATTGGTCCGTTTCTCGAATTCGGATGTTATTGTACCCCCAACGGATGTCGAATTTGGTGAACAGGGTGGAATCTTTCATGTCGTCGATGAGTTCAGGGATAAGTGGTAGGGGGTAGGCATTCCGAACAGTGTGGGAATTCAAGTATCGATAGTCCTGACAAGGGCGAAGAGAGCCATCCTTCTTTGGGACAAAAAAGAATGGTGCTGCCTGGGGGGATTTGGACGGAAGGATACGCCCGGTCTTAAGGTGTTCTTCGACAAAAGCTTGACAGGCTTCCTTTTCCTTGGGATTTAAAGGGTAGACCTTGGCGATTTTGGGCATAAAGGACGGTTTAAGGTCAATGGTGTGGTCATAGGGGCGATGGGGAGGGAGGACATCGTATGTCTTCTCAGAGAATACATCTTCGAAGTCTTTGCACCATGTGGGTAAAGAGATTTCAGAAACCTTAGTATCTTGGGCGAGTTGGGTGGATAAGGTGATTTTTTGGATAGATTCATCAAGCAGGTCTTCTCGAGGGAGGTACTCACGAAGAGACGCATCAACCTCGGAAGAGTACCGTTGGTTATACAGAGAAGACAGTTCGCGGTCTACGTCGAGGCCTAGCCAACGAAGCAGATATCGTTGAGGTAGGATATGTTCATCATAATCTGTGGGAGATGATGCAGGGAAAGAGAGGGAGTGGGACGTCCAGTCAATATGAGGGTTCCAGGTCTTGAGCCAGGGCATTCCTAGGATGATTTGACGACGTCCTAACCCCACTACCATAAGGTCAATGTTCTCGGGTTCGTTGGAGAGTAGCATGCGAGTGGACGCTTTCCACATGATGGTGCCTCGTTTATTGAGGGAGCCGTCTACGTTGAAAGCTCGTATGGGTTGAGGTAATCTTTTCAGAGGGAAATTCGCGAGTGATAGAAGTCCTAGGTCGATGAAATTTCCAGTGGCTCCAGAGTCAATTAGGGCGGTTGTTTCGACGATTTGTTTTCCAATGAGTAACTTGACAGGGAAGCGAAGGGTTCGTTCATTGTCAGGGGCTACTAATACATGGGATAGGGACTGGGAAGGTAACGTCGATGTAGCTTCCCGTTTCAAAAATCCTGGTCAAGGGTGGAAACAACAGCTATTTCCTCCTTGGGTTCTTCGAAGCACATCTGGAGGACTTGGAGGATCTCGGCTTCGTCTTTCCCTTGAGTCTTTAGCGAGTTTACAAAGACGTCGATAGGGGAGGGGACTTTGGTGTTGACAGGTGGAGAGGTCGGAGGAGAGGGGTCGGTTTCGGCAGTACGAATGTTCTGAGGACGAGGGGTTCTGTCTTTTTTACACTGGGAGGCGTTGTGACCAGGGAGTCGACAGCGAAAACATTTCCCTTCACGGATGCACTTGGCCCTTTCAGCGGGGGTAAGTTTAGATAAAGTGATGGCATCGACATCCATGGCGTTTGGATCAGAGGTGGTTCGAGGGGCGGACGAATGTGAGGAGAAAGGGAGTCTTCCTCCTTTTAAAGCAAGGATACGCATCTTTTGCGCATGGAATACCTTGGCTTGTTCGATCCAGGCAGACACGGTAGTTGGGATGATTGCCATGGAGAGGATCATTGTAGCGAGTTGTTGGTCGAGTCCAAGCGAGAACTGATCAATGAGAGTGACTTCGTCGGTGATCCCTGCTCGGGCCGAGAGGTTTTGGAAGTCGGTGATATACTTTTGGAACCCGTCGTCAGTGCCCCCATCAGAACGTTTGAACGACTTTTGGGCAAGCTTGGTGAGCTCAAAACGAGCCGTGGCTTTGGTGTCGAAGGGAAAGAAAGTGGTGTTGAAATTTTCGACGAATTTCTCGAAGGTTTTCTCGGTGCCAGCGATGGCAGTGTTGGCGAGTTTGTCATACCACATTTCAGAGAAGGGTACTCCTCGTCCCTTGCTCATCTTGTTGAGTGCAAGGGTAATCTTTCGCTCGTCAGTGTTGTAGATAGAAGTGTTGATGTGGAAGTATGCGCTGATGGCTTTCATCCAGCGCATGGCGTCGGCTGGTTCTCCAGAGAAATCGGCAGGGAGGGCTGCCTTGAGTTCCGGGATAGTGGTGGACATGGGTGTGGTTGATGGTGTCAAAGGGTTTACAGGGGGTCTTGGGGGAAAAACTCGTTTGGGTCTAGGGGTGCTCGCGGGTGGTGGGATCCTGGGGTCCCAAAGGGATACAGTGGTTACAGCAGATGTCGAGGGTTGTGGGGGTGGCGAAGGATTTTCTATTTCTTCGTCGCTAGAGTTGTCAAAAAGCCCGAAGGCTCCGGAGCTACGAGGGGACGATATGGTGGGTGGGTCCTGCTCCTAGATAGGAGGGACAGGGAGATACACTTGTTCTTTTGTTACGCGAGACGTACCACGAAGGTCGTCGATGACAAAACTATTCTAGAGGAGGAACTCACGAAGAGTCGCAGCGTCTCTAGGTAGTTACTAGTGGTTACAAAGGTTGCGATGAGGATGTTTCACCAGGTACTCAGAGGGGACTTAGGACGCGGGACTGGGGACACAAGAGTACGCTAGATTGCGCAGAACAAGTGTAAGGATACATTGTACAGATGAGCAGCTATATAACTGGGGGACGCGTCATCATGGAAAGTCGGAGAAGGTCGGAGAAGGATGAGTAATGTGGACTACGTACTAGGCACAAGAGAGCCTAGCGGTGGAGATAGGGTCCATGGAAATAGCCGAGCAAAGAGAAGGAATATCCCCTTCCGGTAGTATGGGAGAACGGCGTGGGGAGAATCAGAGAACAATCAAACGAGACTGAAACGGATGTACAACAAGGAGAAACGAAACATAATCGTACCTGCACATTCCAAAGAGGATGTGAACGCGTCGTGAACATACTACGAGAAGAAGGTTATGAAAGAGGAGAAAAATCGTAACAGCGTGGCTGTCATACGTTAATCTGATAAGATAAGAAACGACTAAGTCCGTTTAAAGCAATGTTAGGTGTACTGAGCCGTAACACTACCCCCTCTCTAAAGATCGACTTCCAGGCGATCAAAAGGAATTTGTTTGGGGTGAAGACTTGTAAAAGGCTCCGGCCTCTTTTGAAATAGGAGTAAGAAGTCCTCGGGTGGAATGGAGATGGCCCTGGGTGCCAATGGATTCGCATGGTAGAAGTCATTCAATGCTTCCTTTGCGTTACCGAGATTGGTCTTAGGTTCCCAGGTACGATCCATGTCATCATAGCCTTTCCAGTGAACGAGGAATTCCAGTTTTTTATTTTTATATCGTGAGTTGATGATCCGGTCCACCTCCCATTCATTGTCTCTGTCTTCAGTGACGTTGACAGGTCCCAGCCAGTGCGAGGGTTCCCCCTCCAGTCAGTCACGGTATGGTTTAAGCCATGAGACGTTTACTACTGGGTGGATTTGCATCGATTTTGGTAGTTTTAATTCAACGGCATTAGGCCCTGCTAAGCCGATGATAATGTAAGGGCCAAGCCATTACTTGGATAGCTTGCATGAGGTATGTGTCAAACATAAATTTTCTGTAGATAGCCAGACTTGCTGGCCAATGGTATACGCGGGCGCTGCCGAGTGGCTTTTATTGGCGTTGACCTTCATTTGGTCCTGTGTCTGTTTCATGTTTTCTTTGACGCTTTCTATTACGTCTTCCATTTCCGATGCGAACTTCTGAGCCACTGGGGCCCTGTCCAAACTAATGGGTTCAATTCCCATTCGGGGAAGGTACAACCGTGTCACGTTGAAAGGTGACTTTTTGGTCGAAGCGTGTTTCTTTGTATTAATAGAGAATTGGGCGATTGGCAGCCAGGCAAACCACGAGTCCTGCTTCTCAAAGCAATAGATTTGTAAAAACTTCCCAATTTCCTTATTGACAATCGCTGTTTGTCTGTCTGTTTGCGGATGGAAGGAGGTTGATAACTTAGTGGCAATTCCGAGGGCCTTGTTAAGCTCCTGCATAACTTGTGCCACAAAGTGCGGGCCTCGGTCCAATGTGATGGAGCGTGGAAGGCTGTGATGCTTCCATACCTTTGCCAAGAACAACTTTGCTGTGTCCAGGGCTGAACATGTTTTCGTACAAGCAATCAACTCAACCTTCTTAGATAAGTGATCAATGACTGTCAAGATCGAGTCGTAGCCATGGGAAAGGGGAAGATCAGTAATGAAGTCGGCTGATATGTGTTCCCACGGGGTGTTTGGAATAGGGAGTGGTTGGAGGAGGCCTGCTGGGGCCCGATTAGATCCCTTGAATCTTTGGCATGTGTCGCATTGAGTGACGTAATCTTTGACTAGGGTAGCCATTCCAGGCCACCAATAGTTGTGCTGCAACAGTTCTATGGTTTTTTCATAACCTGGGTGTCCTGCGACCAGGGAATCATGATGTTTCTGGATGATCTCCATCCATAGTATGTTGCTTTCGGGTACATATAGCCTGCCGAAAGTGTTGTATAGGCATCCATCGCGTTTTTCGCAGATGGAGTTCTTTTTACACAGCCTCTGGATATCTGCTTCATTCAGGAGGCACGTGGCGTTGAATATTTTTTGTTTTAACATATCCCCATCATCTGCGATAAGGATGGTTGTCCTAATCTTATCCAGGGTGATAACAATGGTTCCTTTGTTGTCATCTTCTATTCCCATGGCGTGATCTTCTCTTCTAGAGAGAGCATCAGGTTTCATCATTGTGTGGCCAGGTTTGTAGAACCACAACATGTTGAACCGTGAGAGGTACATTGCCCATCAGGCTTGCCGACGGTTGAGATCCTGTCTTGTCATGAACCATTGCAAATTTGCATGGTCGTTCCAAATTTCAAATTGGTGTCTAGCACCTTCTAAGTAATGATGCCATTATTCCAGCGCTTGGTGTTACGATTTTTCTCCTTTTCCACAATCTATTTCTTCTAGTCTGTTCACGTCGCATCCATATCCTCTTTGGGATGTGTAAGTACGATTATGTCTCTTTACTTCTTGTCGTTCATCCTTTCCACTCGTGTATGATT
>JBBPRK010001816.1:0-10438 GCA_038093075.1 Boletus patriciae | reverse complement strand
TGCGCCTGCAAGACTTGAAGGATGCGGCATCGGAGGCACGAGAGCAAATTTGTTTCTCTCCGTCTCCCTGCATGAAATTGTGACCAAGAGGGACGTAATGCACTTACCAGCTTGTTCACAAGTAGCTTGGGTAGACTGTGTTCTTGCTCAGGTTTATGCCATAAGAGCCTGAGGTATCAGCGAGTGCTTGGGTCGTCACATACGGTAGAGGATCATCGGCGGCGAGGTAAGTCCTACTAGTCATGCCTGTAATCGTAATACGACAAGGTGTTTTGAATTGTACCCGGGTCTCGCGCTGACTTTCGCTCACTGGCAGGCGAACCCAATCCGGGACTTTCGACAACATGCTTAGCGCGGCAACGACCCAGCCGTCGATGCGGTCCCAGTCGAAACCGCGCACGACGACATGAATGGTGATCCACCATGCCCAGCTCGACTACTATAGAATTCAATCGAATCCACCAGCCTGAAGCGTTCTTGCTTTTGGCTCAAAGCAACGAGGTACTCAAAGTCCGTTGACAGGCAAGGACTCCGCATCGTGCTCTCAAACGGCAAGGCACTGACCTTGAATTGGTTTCACATTGGTGTCATCAGCGCTCGGCCCGTGAGTCGAGACTCGACGGTAACCTCCTCAAATGCAATTTGGTGCCTGGGTCTAGCCTGGTGAACAAGACCGTCTGTCCGCCATTGTCGCCATGGTGTGAATGCAGTGAAACGACGATTACATGCCCAGCGTGGGGACACTGGGCAGGATTCTGAAATCACGAGAAATATCGGCAAACTACTTTCGCACAACTTGGGACGTGAACGGTGCGTTCATTCTCGCCCCTTCACGTTCGTCCTTTCCAACCATGAGTGGGTTTCCTTGATCCAATGTCATGATTGCTAATACAGTTACCATCTTTTTGGACTTGGGTTCGTCGTTACATGTTTGGTACGAGCTATGCAACCTTCGAGTCCGCAACAGCTCAACTCTTTGCAGTTTGTGCACTGCGGCGGCACTGCGGCGCAGTTCCCGCGGTCCAGAGCGACGGGAAACTATGACCCCTGTGATCCAATGGATAACATATGCATCGCCGGAGCAGCTTATAGATACAGAACTGTAGGTCTCCACGCGCCCTCATCTTCCGCGACAGCGACAGACAAAGTTCGAGCATGTCCTTGGTTGGAAAGTTGTTGCTATCTGCAATAGCTTCGGTGACTGCCTTTTCGCTCTGGAAACTCCTCCGGCTCGTGTGGTATCATCCATACAAATCTCCCTTACGCCACTTACGGGGACCGAAAGGAGCAAGCTTGATTTTGGGAAATTTGGGTGAGATCTTGAACGATGTGCGTCACCGCCATCCTATGCGTGTCTTCAAAGATGGTCCATATCCAAATTTCTTCAGGAGAATGGCATGCTCATTGACAGATGGGTGAAGGAGTACGGCGAAACGTTGAGATACAAGGGTCTCTTTAATGTTCGTTCTTGTCCTTCCAATCACAGACGATAAACTTGACTTCAGCATGCTTACACTTAGAAAAATGAACTGTTCACTATGGATACACGTGCCGTCAACCATATCCTCAGCCACGCTGACGCTTATCAGAAACCGCCCCAGCTCAGACATGCCTTGGGTGAGATTTTCGGGGAAGGTGAGGCAATCATCCTTGCATTGTCTCAGCTGGTGCACGTTGACCACCGACGCGGTAGGACTGCTCGTCGTGGAAGGCACGCAGCATCGTCAGCAGGTTTGCATCCATTTCTTCTTCTTCTTCGACGGCAACTGAATTATTCGTGAACAGAGACATATAATGGTAGTTGACACACCTCGAAAGTGCATATCAGGTTGATTAAACAACGTCCAGAACCCTGCCTTCGGCCCAACGCAGATTCGAGCACTTACAGAGGTTTTCTTGTCCAAGGCTGACCGCGTGCGTGCCGTCTTTTCTTTTTCTTTCTTTTGATCGACCGGGTACTAACTGTAACTACACCAGCTTCGCGATTTATGGTCTTCCGAGATCGCCAAGGACCCTACTGCAACGATCGCCGGTACACGTATCGATGTCGTGCCCTGGTTGAGCAGGGTGACCCTTGACATCATCGGCCTCGCTGGTACGAACGCTTTGCAAAGCACGGACGTCACTAATGGCGAACAGGATTCAACTACGACTTCGACGCGCTCGACGCAAGCGGGGGGCCGAACGAACTAAGGGAAGCGTTCTCGACCATATTCTCAGTGACTCGGAGAATCTCCATACTTGCTGCTTTGCTGGCGATGTTTCCGGTCCTGCGTTTCATCGCGAGTGCCATTCTCGTTCTCGTGGAGCTGACACGTTTACGGATTTCATGCACCTGACAGCCTAACCCCGAGGCCCGCAAACTGCAGGCTGCACAGCGTACTATAACACAGATCGGTAAAGAATTGCTGACGAATGCGAGAGCAGCCGCCCTGGCCAGCGCGACCGGAAATGGCGAGATCGAAAAGAACAGTTTTCACGGCCGGGATTTATTGTCACTGTTGGTGAAGGCAAACTTGGCCACTGACATTCCCGAGAGTCAGAAATTGTCTGACAAGCATGTCTTCGCACGTGCGTTCCACCTAGAGGGTTCTTAGCTCGACGCGATGCGTACTGACAGGTCATGTTTTACAGAGGTGCCTACATTTCTCGCTGCGGGTCATGAAAGTACGGGGTACGATGTTCCGTATGGCTGTTGTGTGTGGGCTGAGGGGTTGTAATAGTACCGCCGTCACCTGGGCATTATATGCCATGACACAAACACCCCAAGTTCAAACAAAACTCCGGGATGAGCTCCTCTCTGTCGATACTGACACTCCATCGATGGACGAGCTCATGGCACTTCCCTATCTCGACGCGGTCTTGAGAGAGACCCTTCGTGTGCACCCACCTGTTCCAAGCACCTCGCGGTTTGCAATGAAGGACGACGTGTTGCCCGTCGGGAAGCCATACACGGACAGATATGGCGTTGTCCGTGACACCATCACGTACGTCGTACCCTTTTCTTTGCATGCATGACGCGCACAACAACGGGCCACCGCGAAAAGGATCGCCAAGGGTGACTCGATCTTCATTCCCATTCTGGCGATCAACCGGTCTAAAGAGCTGTGGGGACCTGATGCTCACGAATTCAAGTGCGTCATCGATGTTCTTTCCTCCGCCGAGCGGGCTTGTAACAGACGTGCCGCAGACCAGAACGGTGGATCAACGTCCCCGAGGCCGTCTCCCAAGTTCCAGGTGTTTGGGGTCACTTGTTGACCTTTATCGGTGGCCCGAGAGCGTGTATCGGGTATCGGTTCTCGCTCGTCGAGTGCGTCATATTTTCTTTTTACGGCGATGTTGGACTGAAAAAATGCAGGTCCAAGGCGATCTTGTTTTCCCTCGTCCGTGCGTTCGAGTTTGAGCTTGCGGTACCTGCGAGTGAAGTCGGGAGCAGGACGTCGATTGTGCAGCGTCCTGTTCTGCGGAGCGATCCTACCTACCAGCCTCAGCTCCCGTTATTGGTCAGGCCATACCAGAGAACGTGAGGATCGGAGATTGACTTTGTTATGCCTCGTGAAATGGAAACGAAATAGCCACGTTACCTTGCCTCGGGAGTATCGGATTTCGCGAATGGTAGAGCGCAGTGCACATGGCAGATATATAAGCTTTTCGTCGGTATCTTGTTCGTTCTCAGCAACTTTGTCTTCCCTGAAGAAGTGTTCAAACATCCGGAAGGACACGTCAATGAGTTCTAGAGCAACGTTTGTATCGCCTGGCTGGAGATCAAGTGTTATATAGCAGACCCAGAATGGTGGACATGCACGTTCGCCGTGTGCTTACCTCTTGCTACTGATGTTGGTGGCTACGGGAACAAACATCAATGAAGTCATCTCGTGTATGACGACAGTTTTCACCAACGGATGCGCCTGCAAGACTTGAAGGATGCGGCATCGGAGGCACGAGAGCAAATTTGTTTCTCTCCGTCTCCCTGCATGAAATTGTGACCAAGAGGGACGTAATGCACTTACCAGCTTGTTCACAAGCAGCTTGAGTACTTAGACTGTTCTTGCTCAGGTTTATGCCGTAGTTGGGTCCTCACGTGCGGTAGAGGATCGGCAGCGAAGTTGTCATGCCCGTAGTCGTACAACAACATCGACAACGTGTTTTGAATTGTACCCGCGCCGACTCAACCCAATCCGACACTTGCGACAACATGGTTAGAGCGGCAACGGCCGTTAACGCGGTCCCAATCGAAACTGCGCACGACGACATGAATGATGATCCACGATACCCAGCTCGACTACTACGGAATTCAATCGAATCCACTAGCGTGAGGCATGATTCTTGCTTTTGACTCATCAATGAAATTCAAAAGTCTGTTGACAGGCAAGAACTCCGCATCGTGCTTTTGAACAAACAGCAAGGCACTAACCTTGAATTGGTTTCACATTGGTGTCGTTCGAGTCAGCGCTCGGTGAGTCGAGACTCGACGGTGACCTCCTCAATTTGAATTTGGTGCCTGGGTATAGCCTGGTGACCAAGACCGTCTATTTGCCATCATCGCCATGGTGTGAATGCAGTGAAACGACGATTACATGCCCAGCGGGGGGACACTGGGCAGTGGGGTTCTGGAGTCACGAGAAATATCGGCAAACTTCTTTCGCACAACTTGGGACATGAACGGTGCGTTCATTCCTGCCCCTTCAAGTTCGTCCTTTCCAACGCGAGTAGGTTTCCTTGATTAAATGTCATGATTGCAATACAGTTACCATCTTTTTAGACTTGCGTTCGTCCTTACATGTTTGGTACGAGCTGTGCAACCTTCGAGTCCGCAACAGCTCAACTCTTTGCAGTATGTGCACTGCGGCAACCCTGCGGCGCAGTTCCCGCGGTCCAGAGCCACGGGAAACTACGAACCCCCCTGTGATCCAACGGATGATATATGCATCGCCGGAGCAGCCTATAGATACGATTCCCGGGGCAGTGTCAACAGAACTGCAGGTCTTCACGCGCCCTCACCTTCTGCGACAGCGACAGACAAAGCTCGAGCATGTTCTTGGTCGGAAAGTTGTTGCTCTCTGCAATTGCTTCGGTGACTGCCTTTTCGCTCTGGAAACTCCTCCGGCTCGTGTGGTATCATCCATACAAATCTCCCTTACGCCACTTACGGGGACCGAAAGGAGCAAGCCTGATTCTTGGAAATCTGGGTGAGATCTTGAACGATGTGCGTCACTGCCATCCTATGCGTGTTGTCAAAGATGGTCTATATCCAAATTTCTTTAGGAGAATGGCATGCTCATTGACAGATGGGTGAAGGAGTACGGCGACACGCTGAGATACAAGAGCCCCTTTAATGTTTGTTCCTGACCTTCCAATCACAGACGGTAAACTGGTTTGTTGACTTCAGCATGCTTACACATAGAACAATGACCTGTTCACCATGGATACGCGTGCCGTCAACCATATCCTCAGCCACCCAGATGCCTATCAGAAACCGCCTCATAGCAGACATGCCTTGGGTGAGATTTTCGGGGAAGGTGAGACAATTATCCTTGCATTGTCTCAGCTGATGCACGTTGACCACCGACGCGGTAGGGCTGCTCGTCGTGGAAGGCACGCAGCATCGTCAGCAGGTTTGCATCCATTTCTTCTTCTTCTTCGACGGCGACTGAATTATTCGTGAACAGAGACATATAATGGTAGTTGACACACCTCCAAAGAGAATATCAGGTTGATTAAACAACGTCCAGAACCCTGCCTTCGGCCCAACGCAGATTCGAGCACTTACAGAGGTTTTCTTTTCCAAGGCTGACCGCGTGCGTGCTGTCTTTTCTTTTTCTTTTTCTTTCTTTCTTTTGATCAACCGGGTACTAACTATAACTACACCAGCTTCGCGATTTATGGTCTTCCGAGATCGACAAGGACCCTACTGCAACGATTGCCGGTACCCGTATCGATGTCGTACCCTGGTTGAGCAGGGTGACTCTTGACATCATCGGCCTCGCTGGTACGAACACTTTGCAAATGAACGGATGTCACTAATGGCGAACAGGATTCAACTACGACTTTGATGCGCTCGGCGCAAGCGAGAAGCCGAACGAACTGAGCGAAGCGTTCTCGACCATGTTCTTGGCGACTCAGAGAATCTCCATAATCTTTGTTTTGCGGGCGATGTTTCCAGTCCTGCGTTTCATCGCGAGTGCCATTCTCGTTCTCGTGGAGCTGACACGTTTATGGATTTCATGCACCTGACAGCCTAACCCCGAGGCCCGCAAACTGCAGGCTGCACAGCGTACTATGACACAGATCGGTAAAGAACTGCTGACGAATGCGAAAGCAGCCGCCCTGGCTAATGCGACCGAAAATGGCGAGATCGAAAAGAACAGTTTGCACGGCCGGGATTTATTGTCGCTTTTGGTGAAGGCCAACATGTCCACCGACATTCCCGAGAGTCAGAAATTGTCTGACAAGCATGTCATCGCACGTGCGTTCCACCTGGAGTGTTCCTAGCTCGATGCGATACGTGCTGACAGGTCATGTTCTACAGAGGTGCCTACATTTCTCGTTGCAGGTCATGAAACCACGAGGTTCGTTGTTATGTGTGGTTTTTGTGTGTGGGCTGAGGGAGGGATCGTAATAGTACCGCTATCACCTGGGCATTGTATGCCATGACACAAACACCCCAAGTTCAGACCAAACTCCGGGATGAGCTCCTCTCCGTCGATACTGACACTCCACCGATGGACGAACTCATGGCACTTCCTTATCTCGACGCGGTCTTGAGAGAGACCCTTCGTGTGCACCCACCTGTTCCGAGCACCTTGCGGTTTGCAATGAAGGACGATGTGTTGCCCGTCGAGAAGCCATACACGGACAGATATGGCGTTGTCCGTGACACCATCACGTACGTCGTACCTCCCCTTTGCATGCATGACGCGCACAACAATGAGCCACCGCGAAAAGGATTGCCAAGGGCGACTCGATCTTCATTCCCATTCTGGCGATCAACCGGTCTAAAGAGTTGTGGGGACCCGATGCTCGCGAATTCAAGTGCGTTATCGATGTCCTTTCCTCCGCCGAGCACGCTTGTAACAGACGTGCCGCAGACCAGAACGGTGGACCAACGTCCCCGAAACCGTCTCCCAAGTTCCAGGTGTTTGGGGTCACTTGTTGACCTTTATCGGTGGCCCAAGAGCGTGTATCGGGTATCGGTTCTCGCTCGTCGAGTGCGTCATGTTTTCTTTTTACGGCGATGTTGGACTGAAAAAAATGCAGGTCCAAGGCGATCTTGTTTTCCCTCGTCCGCGCGTTCGAGTTTGAGCTTGCGGTACCTGCGAGTGAAGTCGGGAGCAGGACGTCGATCGTGCAGCGTCCTGTTCTGCGGAGCGATCCTACCTACCAGCCTCAGCTCCCGTTATTGGTCAGGCCATATCGGAGAATGTGAGGATCGGAGATTGACTTTGTTATGCCTCGTGAAATGGAAACGAAAAAGCCACGTTACTTTACCCCGAGAGTATCGAGTTTCGCGAATGGAACATATAAGCTCTTTGTCGGTATCTTGTTCGTTGTCAGCAACTTTACCTCCACTCAGGATGTCTCCAAATACGCGGAAGTGCCCGTCAATGAGCCGCCATAGAGCGAGTGGACATGGAGTTAAGAATGCACTTACCAGCTTGTTCACGGGCAAATTCAGGTCCCCTACCTAATGCTTCGAGATCAGAAGATAGTCCTTCTGTACGAGCAGCTGAGACTTCTTACTCTAGTTTAGTGCTTGGGTCCCCAAGGCCTCACGTACAGTCTGGGGCTCTGAGAGGATCGGCGGCGAGGCTGCCACGTATGTCGTCATTGTCAAGGCACCCGAAGTGTATCCGCGCCAACTCAACTCAATCCAACACCTTGCAACATGGTTAGCGCAACAACCACCGATGCGGCCCCGATCGAAACAGTGCACGACGACATGATCCACGCCCAGCTTGACTACTACGGAAAACGACTCGCTACGTGTTCTTCTGACCGCACCGTCAAGGTCGTCGACTCCGAGCCGTCCAAGTCGGGTGGGCAGACACTCAAAGGGTGCGCGTTCCAAGCGATTCACTGACACTGACGCTCATATTCTGCCGGCCCTCCTAGTCACACCAGCCCCGTCTAGCAAGTCGCTTGGGCCCACCCAAAGTTCGGCAATATCCTCGCGCCGTGTTCGTACGATGGTCAAGTGCTCATCTGGAGAGAGCAAACACAGGGACTATCTGCCGGGTCGTGGACGAAAATCAAGGAGCACTCGTTGCACGCGTCGCCCCCTACCTGCACATGATCTATCTGACCCTCTGGAACTGTGTAGTCAACTCTATCTCTTCGGCCCCCCACGAACTAGGTGCCATCCTGGCATGCGCCTCTTCCGACGGAAAGCTCTCTGTGCTCACTTTCGATTTGTTCCGTCTTATTTTTATACTGAACCCATCCACCGAACACCATTTCCAGACGACGGCCAGTGGGTCGCCGATATCTTCAACGGCCACGCCATTGGCTGCAATGCTGTCTCTTGGGGCCTCTGCTACCCACCCCGGCTCGCTTATCCAAGCCACGGCATCGCAGGTGCGTCGTGCGGAGAGGTAAAATAGAGATGTGATGCGATTCTGATATCCCTTGGTATCATAGGACATGTCTGGACAAAGGGTGCACCGCACCAGGCCTCCCATAATACGCCATCAACACCAGGCAAGTTCCCCGATGTTGTTTGGTGCGTTTCCTGGAGCCTCGCGGGGAACATCCTTGCGGTGAGCTGTGGCGACGGAAAAGTTACGCCATGGAAGGAGAACTTGAAGGGCGGTTGGGACTCGGGAGTGTGTGAGCGACGTGAGCAGTTCTTGAAAGTCTGGTTACTTTGTGATTGGTGCTTTAGAACCAATTTGGACCTGGTCACCTGTTAACATGATTGTGCAACAATTGTTATCACACGAGGACGAAGCTCGACAAAGTTAGTTGCAGTTCTCAACCGGAGTCCAATTCAGGACTAACAAAGCAAGCACTAGTACTAGTGTAGTGAAAGACGAGCTAGCGATTCGATGTGTTGCCTGCAAAGCGTAACACACGGCGGTGTCATTAGTCGACCTCCATCGATTCCTCTCGCATCAAATCAGCTGTCTCGCCCAAAAACTGCTAATCATCCAGTCAAAGGATGTTCGATGAAACAATGAAGTTGCATACCTTGAAAATGACTTCCCCTCGCACTGGGTTCACTACTGACCACCCGACACGCACACCTTTTTTTCCGGTCGGGAAGAATACCCTGCCAGTATATTTCTTCGCAAAGCTCTCCACACAATCTTGATCTGTTCCAACAAACACCAAGTTCCAAGAAAGATTCTTCAGGTTGTTCGGCAAGAGCTTGTGAAGTTCCGCCAAGCCATCTGCTGGTGATGAGCCACTACGTGTTCCTGCAATGGTAACTTGAATTGCATAGATCTCATTCTTCAATACGAGGGCACTATCAATACCCGGGAGATTCCTGGCAGGGGGAACCCAGTAGAATGGAGGTGCCCAGGGCATGGGTGCAGCCTGAGTTGCTGAAATAACAGTAGTTGTTGATAGTAGCTTCTGTGTTGTACCATCCTGAGTGCCTGAGGCAATCCATTTGCACTTCATCTCCATATGTTCTGTAGTAAAGAAGCTGTGAAACCATGATTCGAAAATGTAACTGGCAGCCTGTTGAGTTTCAGCAGGTCGACTAAGTGCTTTGAAGAACTGGAGCTTGATGGCTTCATCCTCCTGGTGGAGGCCCTCTGCTAGAAAGCAGCAGAGTGTTCGTGTTGGCACAACAGTGGATGGCTTCTCATCACGAAGGTCCTTCTTGTATGGCCGAATGAAATAAAATGTCAACAAGGCAGTATCAGGCACATCACATTGCATTCCTTTCTCCAAGATTGTGCGGCATTCCCGGATTGCGGCTGGGGCCAGCCTACGATAACTTGTCTCGACCTCCTCATTGAGTTTGGGATAGTATTGCAAGAGCAACCGAGGGACACCACCCCATTTTCCTGCAAGTTCAGTCATGCACTCAACATCCAGCTGTAACAGAACACTGGATATCTCATCAGCTTCTGCCACAATGGAATAAGCATCGCTTACGCAAGCTTCTTAACCTCCTCCTTGGACCAAACATCCATAACAAATTGGCAAGCACCAGTTTGCTTACTCCACTCCTTCCAACGTGAGGCTTCAGGTGAGGTTGTCTGGATAACCCGCATACGCTCAGGGTGAATGAGGAAAGAAGAGTGTGGAATCATGGTTTCATAGTGGCTGTCACAGAGGACCCACACAAGAGATGGATGGTTAAAGAGTGGGCCAGTTGCAGAGGGGTGAATACTGACACCTTCTTTACTAAGGAAGGCATAGTATGGTGGGGAGTTCGAAAGCTGTAAAGCAACAGCATTTTTCTGACCAAGAAAGTGTATGATTA
>JBBPRK010001815.1:0-10448 GCA_038093075.1 Boletus patriciae | reverse complement strand
GTCGGGACCATATGACCAACACCCACAATTTCCTGGGTCTCGTCTGATAAACCTGAAGCGCTACCGCCCAATAACGTGGGCAGTTAGGGGTTTGTTTCGAGTCTTGGCGCGTTCGGTGGTTATTGACTATTTTTTTTTTGTGTAGCGATGGAGAAATGTCACGCGCCATTTAAGGTCCAGCGTGTTGATTATATCTGTGACTGGCTGGAACATATTCTGTCCGAATACCTAGTTGGAACCGAGGTGGAATGGGAACGACGCATATACGACAACTGGTACGTCAATTAAAGCTGGACTTGGGCGCAATCGTTCATCTTGTTAATTCTGTAGTCGCAAACTATGAGCGGGCGGAGATTAACCCACGCAGGCGTGGACCGGAAATCATTCCTTAGTACACGAAGAAAGTCATTACTTCCTTTACATCGCTTCACTGATACTATCCTTATTATCTTATGTATATCTCTCGAATATGATCTACACGCTCGTTATCCATCTGTACTCAAACAAATGCATTCGTGATGCCCGAAGAGATCATTGCTGGTGTCATAGCATATATGCATAGTTGCGTACATAACCACATGCGAGTTTGGGATGCCAGCAGTAGTGCCTCTGTCATGTGGGGACACGGGCAGCTTCGATGCGTCTCCTTGCAACCTGACGCCGGTTCAATGATGAGAGAGAAGAAGTGGCTATCGCATCCTTGTCCTTGCTCCGCTCCACCTCCTCGCCCGAGACTCCCAAGATGATTTCGACGTGGCAAGGGTGACCCTGGTAGGGGTTGATACGACCGTGTGCACGGTACGTGCGACGACGAGTTTTCTAAGCAAGTCGTGTGTTTTAAAATCTGGACATGGGGCAAGGACATGGTGAAACATACGGGTGCCTGCTGGACGACTATGTTTTTGATGATAAGGTCTTCAAGTTCAAGGCTCTTTGCGTCAGCATTGGATTCGGCATTCTTCAAGAGGCGGGTGATGAACTTGACGGATTTCTCAGGCCAGCGACCTATGGTAGCGATGTCAGGTCTCTCGTCGACGTGTGATCAGGAAACTCACCTTGGGTCGTCTTGAATTGTTTTGCCTGGCTAGCACGACCGACGCCACCCGCGTAACGGCGGAAGGGAATGACTTGTTTGTGTTCCACGACATCGCCGAGGTAGGCGTACGCCTTGGCCAATTTCAAGCCTGTCAGAGCTGGTTAGTTTTGGTCGACGATGCTCGTCTGATCGTGGACGCGCCTGAGAGGGCGGCGGCAACCTCGCGCATGTTCTTGAAGTGTGTGCGGAGGTACTCGCCGCGGGCGCGGGCGGCTGTAAGAGATCAATGTGAGATCGACGGCGTGAACTGCACGGAAAACCGACTTTTTTCGGGGTTGGTGGCGAGAGCAGCGGCAGCGTAGCGAACTGAAATAGAAGGTCAGGGACTGCACGGGCAACATGTCGGGGGTGCACGTACCCATCTTGAGGGGTTTGTCGAGCGCGATGTGCGACGGAGGGGAACTGGTCGATTGTGGCTTGAACCTTATTCTGCAGTTTTACGGACTCTGCCGGGAGGTTCCATTATGTAATGAATTGCCCCTGAGACTATTTCGGGTCCGATCCAACACGTTTTCTGTTCTCAAGTGAACGAGCCCATGCCAGCGACCAATATTAATGACGTCCATGATTCGTCGGGAGTCGCGCCTGCTCATCAACCCAACCCCTCCTTCTCTTCCCAGTCGACCGCTCTGAGCACATCACACGAAACCGACACCTCCAACCGACCATCCGATGATCAGGTGCGCATACATCCTTCCTCCGGCAAACACCCTGTCACGACCGCCACCGCAGCTCGAAGCCCTCACAGCTCTCCTCGAGCGAGAGAACCGCATCAAGGAAGGCGCGGAGAAATTCCTCAAGCTTCCCATCACCGTACGGGCTGCTCGTGTGTCGCAGAGAATCACGCTGAACTCCATCCCATAAGGACACTATGCGGATGCAAGTCGAGTCAGAGCTGGAGATGGCGACAGCTGAGATAGAGACGCTCACAAAGAGAATCGAGCAAGGTGACGTCAACCTCGGTCGTGTATTCCTTCCCAATCACCCCTGACACCTCCAAGAAACATCGCGTGGCAAACGGAGAAGGAATGGTGTCGGACCCATGACCAAGCGCAAGTTCGCAGGGCAAGCCCCTCTGTCCTCCGTCCGCTTCAGAGCAGACAGCGATGACAGAGATCGAGGTAATCATTCATTGAGCACGACTGTATCGCCTGATTCAACGGCTCTATCAGATGACTTCCGTACTGCGTTGAACCAGGCGAACGCTTATCTCAAGTCACTCGCCACTACCCCTCGCTCGACTTCATCTACCCCAGTGATGCCATCATTGTCGGCCACTTCTCCCAGCCCCGACCTCGACAAAGCGCGTATAGACATCATCAATAAACTCGTCAATCTTCTCCAACGCAATCTCCGCGTCCGTTATGAGTTAAGCATATCCGACCTGGTCCAAGCGTCAGTCCCTTTCTTGCCTACCTTCTCGGTGTGCCGGCTCACGAGATGTCCAAGTACAATACCATCCCTCTCAGACAATTCCTCAAAGCACTGTCGCGCAGCCGCCTACAGGCTTATCCGCCATTCATTGGTCGATTCCGCCTCAGTGGAAGAGTTGCACCGTCAGCCCTTGGAATGGTTCATAGTAAAGTGGTGTTGTTCACTTCTGGCTCAGGACTGGGTGTGAACCTTTACTAGGTCTCTGGCCCGCGACAACAAACATGCAGTTGAACGAGAACAGGTCATCAAGCTCATCCGTGCTGTGGTTGATATCGTATCCGAAAAACGTGACAGACGGGGAAACACGGGATCTAATTTGGTCCCATTGTCCGAGCCAATAATGCGGGCATTCGTTGCCGTTGCCGAGCATGCAGAGGATCCATTTAGGCAGATATGTGTCCAAACATTGGCTGAGATGAGTCCGTGAAGCCCGTAAGTGAGTTATCGCCGCGCCCTGACTCCATCCTCGACAATAGGTTTGCTTGATATCGATCTCGTTGCAAGGACAGGCGGTATCCGGTTCCTCCTTCATGCTCTTGGTGAGGGCCCAGTCGAGCTTGGACCCATCCTTGCAGCTACGTTCCTTCACATTATCGACTCCCCCCGCACTCGTGCTTACCTGCGATTGGGTGTCGATGTCGAGGTGCGTTGCAAAGCCGCGGGTTTTGTTCCGCTTACATAGCTCCCCAAGATTGCACTCTTGGCAGTGACCGATGCCTACGGGCGAGGCTCTGATCACGCGGATCGGATGAGAAGCTGCACAAAGGTCATAGAACTTATGCTACGGACCTGGAGTGGTTGGTGATACAAATGCTTGATCCTCTCGCATCTGACACCATACTAGGGTTGATGTATTTCTGCATGGAGGATCAGAGAGCGATCAAATCCATCGTTAACACACTGCGGATACCTTCCCTCGACACAAGGGTACGTCAATATTCTCTATGGCAGCCCGAGTCCTCACGGAAACGCAGGAAATCGTCCTCGATATGTTCTTCGATCTTCTTAACATCAAGGCCCCTGAGTGGTACAAGACCTTCATCGACGGACGTCGTTTGACGAGTGAGTAGCCCGACTCTATCATGTCGTGGAAATCAAAGTCATGTTTTGTAGTGTATCGTAAACCACGGAATTTGCCCGAACGCATTGGCGAAAACAGATCGCCAGCGCGGCCGCCGGAAACGCTGAAACTAACTGACCAATACATTGCTCTCCTCATTCTAGTCTTCACTAATGCGGGTTTGCTGGATGTAATCATGTTTCACTCCGTTTGAAAAGTGTCGCGTCCTGATGCTGTCATTAGGCATTAACTTGTATGCTAGAGGAGAACACCAGCGGGTCCAATTTGACGCGGAAGGCTACTCTGCTCATGGCAGAAGTCATGCAAATGGCGAATAGAGTCTTACCATTAGCCATTGCAGCAAACATACAGGCTGTTCCTCGCGTCTTTGATCTCGCATCGGATTATAATCGTGGGGAGCATAGGATTGTCGGAACATCAGCGATGTCCGCAATTGATAGCTTTAACCGCAATCGTTCGAGATTACAACCTAATGTCAAGGGTACGAGACCGAGGTTAGCCGTGCCTTGATCTCATACACCTTTCCATCTCAACAATGTTCTTGTTCAGGGCCAATTCTGCAGAGGACGCCGTCCGTCGAGGACAACGTCAAGTAGAGCAAAGCAAAATCAAGATAGGCATGCAAATGGACGACAAAACATTCCAGTCATGCTTGCTTGAGACTCAGGTGAGTGGTTTCATGTATAAATGTTAGGTTCGGTTTTGTAAGAGCACCTTCTAGGTCATGCTCACCAAAGACAATACGAAGTGGAACTTTGACATGCTCCAAGAATTAATTGACGGACCACTCCTAAATCCCAAACGGCTTGAGGAAGCTATCAAAGTTTCGCGCTTCATGCGTCGTCTCATGTCATTCTTTCACCCATTTTCACATCGTTTCTCAGATCTTCCGCGTAAACAAGTGAGTTCAGTGTGAGGTCTCGCCGTTCTTTGCTGACTCACAGGGTTGTTTGACAGCCTAATTTTCGATGGGTGCGACTGGGATGCAATCTCCTCACGACCCTTCTTGCGAGCCCAGACGGGGTTCGCTTTCTCATGACCGAGGACGATTTTCTTAATCAAATCGTGAAGAGTTTTGCCCAGCTCGATCCAGTGCGCGTGGCATACTTATGAATTCGCCGCGCTGACCCGAATGACAGTTCAATGGCGCTCCCGAATCTGACCCAATTTTCTCTAAAGCACGCATATCGGACACCCTGACCTATGGCTACTTCGAAATGCTTGGTTCTCTCAGCAAACATCCAGAGGGACTCGAGTATGTCAGGGACATTTGCATAACATCGTTGCTAACACGATCTATAGGCTCATGGAGAAGTCGAAGATCTTCACTGCTTTCTACCATCTTAGCGAGCTCCGGAATCGTGAAGATCTCATAACTGCGGTGATCACGAACCTAGACTGCACCACGTACGTATTCACATGTTTTTGTTCCCGTGGTAATCAGATACAACGAATATCTAGTGATGGACACCCCCGCGTCGTGCTCTCGAAAGCTCTGACATCCGAAGACGTCCACGTTCGACTATTTGCGACGAGTCATCTTGGCGAGCTCATCCGCAATTCACTCAGCCCGGTCTCATGGAGTTTGCGGCTTCTCCTGACGCAACTCTATGACCCTTCCCCGGAAGTATGTGAGATGGCCATTCAATTCCTTGAAGAGGCGTGCGACGCCATGGAGGTGCTCCAACTTGTTGTGGAGATGCAACCGACGATGGACCATCTCGGCGAGATAGGTCATCCTTTACTGCTGAAGTCAATTCTAAATGTGATGCTCTTTCCATTCATCTAACTGATATCACCCCACCAGATTCATGTCCACTCCAATGGGGTTCCGGTATCTCTACAATGCTGGGTATATCGACAGAGAGATGGATATGTGGTTCCATGTAAGGACAAGGACCTCGTCAGAACTTCAACTAACCACCAGTGTATATAAAGGAACGGAACACCTACTACGTAGTCCAAGTAGAGATCTTCTTAGCCAAGGTATTCAGTTCCGAAGCTGCAGAGGATGACGAAGACGTTTTGCGAGTATAATCTCCTCATTCCAATCCTGGCTCTAATCAATGCTATACAGAGCCTTCGATGGAGTCGTCCCACCTCATTTTTACGGGGAGATGTCCAAGACCGAACTTGGCTGCCAGGTCTTGAGTGAAAAGGGGCACTTTGCAGAGTTTTCTCATTTCATTCGGCAGCATGGCCTTGAGAGCGAAGATCTCGAACTCATCCTGAAGTTAAAGAGCATTCTTTGGGCAGTTGTGAGTTGTTTTACGTATTTCTCGTGACGATCCTTGATTCACTGTTATGTGCAGGGTAATGTTGGCGCTACTGAAGGTGGCTTGCCATTTCTCGAAGAGGAAGAGGTCATTCCGTCGATTCTGGACATAGCAGAGCACTCTCTCATACCTTCCGTACGAGGGTGAGCTCAAAGAATATCAACTCTGACAAGGCACTGAATCGAATTCTAGAACTTGTTTCTTCGTCTTGGGATTGATATCATCGACGACACAAGGGGCCGAAATATTGGACGACTACAGATGGGAGGCCACTCTATCTCCCCTTGGTCTCCCCACTGGTCTGTGCGTACCCGTGGACTTGGATAGATTCATTTCGGTACGGATTATCTGCGTACATTTGCGAGATTGTCATTCATGGCTATGCTCAAGCTCCCCACTTGGGAACCAATTGATGTCAAGAGTGATGCAGACGTTCGCCTACTTCCACCCACCGTGCAGACGGAACTAGAAGTGATCACTGCGATCGACAATCTGAGCAATACCGTGATAGCAAACGCTGCGTCACGTTCCCTGGCAAGGTCAGTCGTTCCACCGAACAAGTTATTCCTGACTCATCTTGGCGCACCAGAATGAAGTCACGGCCCGAGTACCGCTCCGCGTTCACTTCTCCGACAGTATTGTTCAGGGCGCTCCATATCATCTCCACGCAACGCTATCGTCTCCCTGTGCGGAGATACATTCTCGATTTGTTCAACATTGAGCTTGATCAAGACGTGATCAAGGCGATATGTGACGCTGCTCTCTCCCTCCGCGCACCTCCGTCTTTCAAGCAATCCGAGGCGCACATCAGCCGGGTTGTCAGCATGCTGGGCCCGAAGCATGCTGGCACGGAGTCTGATAGCGATCCAGAGGAGGACGATTCAGAGATGGACAACGTGACTGAAGAAGCTGCCGTCAAAAACAATCCTGTCATAATGCTGCGTCCAGTGAGCAGGATTACTGGGTTTGACGCATGAGCTTTTTTTGGCGTTTGGCATCTCCTGATCCACTTGCACTTTGGTAAACGAAAGACGATTTTAATTTATGTTACATAGTTGCATATAGTCTATACCTCGAGGCTCACCAGTCTTCCTGGGAGCGACGAAGCTCTGGAAACCCGGCACCACCACAAGATTTACTGAATTTGATACGCGCTACATACCAGTGGGGGTTCAATTTCATTCGTAGTAGAACCTTTTTCGCCTAGCGTATGCACACCAGGGCTCAGAAAATCGATTTTCCGGACTCCAGAAGCTTCCCAGAGCATGAACGATGACTTGTAGGACCACCGAGGAACTTGAAGGCCCACCCCTCCGTACAACAACGGATGCAACGCCGATCGACGCGGATACGCAAGGGAGGAGCGCGAACGCTCTCCATCCGACTTGTGCGTTCTCTCGCCCACTTCTCTCCACCGATCGTGGTATAGCGTGCCCAATTCGGCCGGCGAAGCCACCACGGAGGGTCACTGCCCAAAGGAATGGATTGATAACCTTGCCGGCCCCATCCGTACGTTGCCCAAGAGTCACACTGCGTGTGCACGGCGCGCGAGAGTAGTTCCTGGAGCTTGGCGTTGGTGGGACCACCATGCGCGTCGTAACATCCTCGGACAGTCGCTCTACTTGATCCCTCGACGTGCACGGGATAGCCGCCGGCCATTTCATATAAATTATCTAGGATGGAGCGAATGAGCACATGGTATTCGGGGACTGGCAGCACAAAGACTCCTGACTCAGCAATGATGACCACCCTGGGGATTGTGCATAGGTCTGGGACAACATCTAGGGGAATTTATCTGTTAAGCATTAGTGTATTCTGCATCTGTTGACTCGAGAACGTTCAGCACGGTCAAGAGTCGCGTAAATAGCAAGGCAGCACAGCCACTGCGGTGCAGACCGGGTTCGGCGGTTGAAACGACGGTCGACCACCAAGACCAATGTCGCTCCTTCGTGCTTGCCGTGCGCGACCACCTTTGAACGCGTTGGTACACGCCCGTAGCCTCACGGCCGACGCACCCGCCCAAACGCAACTCGCAGCCGAGAAAATCAAATCGGAGAGCACACAAATCGCGGAACCCGTCCATGGCGAGATTCTTACCGCCGAGGTCGTCAGCGGCGCACCCGGTATGCATCTCAGGCGTAATTAATCGTCGTCGAGTTGGCACGCTCATTGCACGTCCCTAGCTGAGCTCCGTCATCGCGCGGTACGCATCTTCCAGCCTGCGCGCAACACGATGCAAAGTGGCTCTGGAAAATCGGAACGGTGGCGCATCGACTGGGATATCCTCCAGGGCGCTGGTCGTTGGGAAAACCCGTTGATGGGTTGGGCTAGTTCGTGAGTAGTTATTGTGCGAACCTCGGACCTCGTATCGACTCCTGTACTAGGGCGGATTACATGCAAGGAACTCGCCTCTCCTTCAAGAGCAAGGAGGATGCTGTCCATTTCGCTGAGAAGCAAGGTATATAATCATTTCTTCCGTGTTTCTTTCGCTGATGTCGCATTGTTTGACCCTAGGGTGGGACTACTACGTGTAAGTTCCGAGTACTCCTTGTGTGTATTTACGGTTTACCGATCTTCCTTTGTAGTCAAGCGGAAACCGTAAAGAGGATCCCCCCAAAGAACTACTCTGAGAACTATGTATACAAACCTCACAAGTTACGCATCATGCGTACAAAGTAGAGCTCGTTACTTAATTAGTCACTCCTTCCTATCGATGAACTTCTTCTGAGCAGACGTTCTCTGAGGATGGTAAACAGACTTATCTTGGCATCACCGGGGCAAGATTTGGCGACATGACTGATATGGCGCTGCAAGAAACTGGTAAGATTGCATTCCCCGTTTGGTTCCCGAAGGACGGCCGCATCCCGGAAGCTTCTCCGTTTTTTTTTTCCTGGACTGTCATATATCCTGATTTCGGGCGTCTCTCACCTGGGACTACCGACTGGCGATATACGACTACACGCTTGTCGCGTTAGGTCCCATCGGATCGATACGATGCTTCGGAACTGGATGAGATCCGACCCCCATGCGACATTTGCACACGCCAGCGTGCGTGTCTCTTGATGCAAGCTAGAACCGAAGCTTGGTGCGCATGATGAGCCAGCACGTGAACATGGGCCGCGCGCTTACTATTGTCCAATGTTCCGTTGTTAGCATCGCGGTTGATGGACCGGATGAGCCAGTTTCCTACTTTGCTCTGTACATCAAGGAGAAGGCTGTGATAATACGACAACACCTTTGTGCATCACGGGACTTGCAAGCTTGGCTGCGCATGACCAGTACAGCATCCTGTTACAGCTAGCACGGTCTTACTCACAATAAAAATGGAACGCAAGTCCCGATCTTCGATCCTGAATTGCTATTTATGTGCAGTAGATCGTGCCAATGTAGATCCCCTGGTAGGGGCCCAAGTGGTTGAGAATATCACCATCAAAGATGTCGGGTACGGTCATGATGGTGCACTGAGGGTCTGTCGCGTCGTCGTCGCCTAGGACAGATTCAGGTGTCAGGCGTAAACCAATGAGCTGCGGCGCCTACCTGGACATTCGACTGCGTCGTTTGGTTGAATGATATGGACCTCACCCATGACGTGTGAGAATCCCAAGAAACGGGCAGGGACGATGGGAATGATATCTTTTTCGTTATTGATCCGCCGAAAGTCGGAGATCTGTAGGGTGTGATTTGAACTGCTCTGGGATGGAGTCACGAAATACGAACGGTTTTATCGAAGAGAGCGGCCCACGCATGATTACCGACGCGAGGGGTGCCATAGGTGACGCCTTTGATGGCTATGTTGGGTGGTAAGTTGAGAGCCATGAGCATGCAGTCAAGCTCGGCGAGGGCTCCTCCAAGGGAGTGACCAACCTATCAAACGTGAACACAGGATGTGGTGGAGAGAGAGATGGATACCAGAGTGACGGATGTCGCGTCATACTGAGAAATGATAGACTTGACTTGGTTGAGAATGATTGGAGCAGTATGGGCGTGTTCGTTGGCGAAACCGCTGTGGACCCGGACACTGCTGTCTACGCCGGGAAAGAGGGTAGAATCGAGGCTTTGCATGACGATGTCGGCATCGGCGAGGTCGGAGAGGCTGTGAGAGGGTAAACGAAAGAAATGCACGAGGGGAAAGCAAGGGATACAATTGGATGGGGTCGGTGCCCTGGTGGGCGACGATGGCGGCGTTGGCAGAGGGCCAATAACCAACATAGTCTGGAGGGATGGTAAGAGCAGGGTAGAGAGGCGAGAATGGTGTTACAGTATTGGGTCGCGTCACCGTCACCACCGGTGAGAGAGACCTGGAAGCCGGGGACAGCTTGACAAGCCTCTGGGAGCGCGGGGTGAGCGGTGGGATATGCAAAGACAAGGACATACGACCACAGGCCCAGCCCTGGACGATGGAGGGGGGGCAGTAGGCAGCCCTGGCGAGCTGGGTATAAGGGGCAAGCGCGGAGAGCTGAGCGGAGGTGACGGCAAGCATGGACCGGGAGGCAGTTACCGCCGGGCCGTCGGGTGGTATCAATGTCGGTGTCGGGACAAACAGACGTCAACATGTCCTTCG
>JBBPRK010001814.1:0-10455 GCA_038093075.1 Boletus patriciae | reverse complement strand
GTTTGATCGGAGTACAAACCTACAGGTGTAATTTACATTACATAATATTCACACACTCTTTCTCTCGCTAAATGTTCGTGATAACGTTCGGAGCTCAAACTTGTAGGTGGGCTTTACATTACGTAATATTCGCACACTCTTCCACTGGTAGCTTTCGCACAGAAGTACTTTGACACGGCTTATAGGTAACTTAGGCACAAAATCCGCGACTTTGAGCACCCTTATTGGTACAGAAAGGCAAACGTGTCATATTCAGTTAGAATGTCTTTCCTTTCGCGCACAGTATCCCAGGATGTTTGCAATCCAACTCCTTGTTGACGTAAATTCCCAAAGCATTATAATGTAGTTGCAATTTTTGCACAAACCGATAGGGCGTGCGAAATGCTCGGGAGTACTCTCTAGGGAATAGAAACCCTCGCATACCTCTCGCCACAACTCGTCAGATGAGTATACATTTGACAAGCATGACAAATGGTATCCAATTTTCTCTCTGTAGGGCCAGGCGATCAACATCGTGAAGGAAAACTACAAGGTCTTCTATCACACCTAACGTAGGCGTCGTATCTAGCTAGCTTCCGCATAACACCCAAGGTTGTCAAAACGAGCAGTAAGTACTGATTTGGACATCGTCACTCGTATAGTCACATCTAATCAGTGTCATGGCGCCGGCTTAGCAGCCCCGTTCAAGACTTGTCTCTTTCGCCGCGTTTCGTGATTCCTTATCGGGATGGCGAGGTAGTCTCGTGAGCGCTCTCGCAGCAGCAGACTCTTTTGCAGCGCCCCGCGTCGGGCCAGACCCTCTCCCCATCTCGGAGCCATCAACTCGTCGCCAACGACCAACCAAATGGCAGCGCTGCCGACGCCGCACAGTACATGCACACAACACCAAATGTGCACGACAGCGACGTGACGCCCGCACACCGCGCACCGTAGTCCACGCTGCCACCAACCTGACCGGCGACCGCACGCCGCTCACCGCTGCGCACACATGCACGACGCCTGCACCGCATGCGTCCCAGACATATCCTCGGAGAGTCCGCCACACCATCCCATCGTCACGCATCGCCTGTGGTCGCCCCATCGCATTTGAAACGCATCTCCCTCCCGCTTCGCCTCGAGCTGTTCCGACAACGCACACCAACAGTGTGACTCGATCAGTCTGTTTTTATTTTTTGACGTACTCGTACATACTGATATGTTGACTACGTATTCGCATTACTTACGACGCTGGTAAGTATTAAGTAGTCTACAAATTTGCCATGCGCTTGCGCTGACTCAACGGAGCAGCAGCCATTACTCGTCAGCTTTGCAGATCCGGGCCGGCCAGTGAGTCAGAAAACTCAGAAGGTTCCGTAACTGCCAAGCCGCATCAGTCAATCACGTTCAGGGTGAGTTAAGACCCCGAGAACTTGCCGATGGCATCGGCTCATCATGCTTACTTATAGGCCTGCTCGAGGGTCAGAACCTCGAACTTAGCTCTTTTCTTCTATGTGCCCCGGTGCGACGCCCTAACGGCCACTCTGACGACCCATCCCATCCCATGAGGGTGACACTCGACGCCCACCTCAAATACCCATGGCCACCACGATCACGGTGCTGGCACCTCCCCGGACCATCCCGCGCGTGCGAACCGCAGTGGCCACTCTCACCCCGCGAGGGCAACACTTAATTCCTATCCACCATGGACTGTGGCGGCACCACGACGGCGCGATGCCCCCTCCCATTACACGAGGGTGATGCCCAATGCCCACCAACGGCCGCCACGATGATGGCCACGGCCCCCTCCCGAGTGTGACGCCCAATGCTTACCATGACTGTGACACTCAATGCCTGCGCAACATTTCGACGCCAACCATGTCCCAATACCTACCGCTGGCGCAGTGGTGATCCCCGGGGGAATCGGATAGCAATTAATCCCTACCATCATCCAGGGTAAAGAGAATGGAATACCAAATCTCTAGAGGAGCGACAGCAGGAAGTGACGTTAATGAGAGAGAGCTCACTAACCGAATATCTTGTGTTGGTGAGAAGCTTGAGTTCGTTTCACTGAGGAGATGATAGTGGAATGAGGTAAAGATTGAAGGAGGGCTAGTCCACTCCTTTATAGTGTCTAAGTACTGTTTGTACGTATTGACACGAACTCTAATATCATGTCATGTGACTATGATAAGAGATAAGAGGGAGTTATGCTATTGGCTCCCTAAAATAGTTATCTATGATGTCATAGATAAGGTGATAAGAACCTAGACCATAATGTCATCGTATTACATAAGATGTCTAGACCCGGTTGTAATAGAAGAGCAGAAATAGAACGGATTAGACTTAGCATCTTATATAATTCTCAATACTCCTCCTCAAGATTATGGTGAATAGGAAATCATACGAAGGCCTTGATGTATGTCTTTGAACTTGACAGGAGATAAATTCTTGGTAAAAATATCAGCAATCTATTCTCCAGTTGGAATATAGAAGAGATCGATTTTATCTCCTTCTTCCACGCATTCACAGATATAGTGGTAGCATATTCCAATGTGTTTAGAATGCTGTTCCTGGGCAGGATTTGTGGCAAGAAAGATCGCTCCCTGGTTATCACAGTAAAGTGGAACTTTCGGAATGGAAAAGTGAATCTCGCCTAGGAGTGATTTGATCCAAGAAATTTGTCTCATTGTATCTGATATTGCCATATATTCGGCTTCTGTGGATGATAATGCTATAGTCTTCTGTCATCTGGTTAACCATGAAACAGGAGAGTTAGCAAGGAATAAGACATATCCAGTGATGGATTTTCGATCATCTGGATTGGCTGCCCAATCACTATCTGTATATCCTAAGAAACCATTGTGGTTTGCACCATCGTAGCGTAAAGCTAGATTCTTGGTTGATCCAAGATATCGTACGATATATAGTGTCCGGTTTAGGTGTTCTTGTAAAGGATTAGCACAGAATCGTGACATACGGATAACCACATAGGCAATGATCCAATTACTGATTGATGTTGGGAACAGATATCTGAGGTTGCCTCAATATCAGAGATCTTTGGATTATAACCAGTCGGAAGTGGAGTTCGAGCTGGTTTAGTGTTTTGCATTCCGAATCATTTAAGGACTTTTTCCACATAGACACATTGGTCAAGGGTTAATGTCCGTTTCTTTCGATCACGGGTTATGCGCATGCCTAGGTATTCCTTGGCTTCACCTAGATGTCTAGATTCCCATACCTTCATAAAGTTTTCTTTTTCTCCTTTCACGAGTTTCAGATTTGATCCCATGAAGAGTACGTCGTCAACATAGACAACGACTAAAGTTATGTCAGTTCCATCAAATTTGAAATACACACCGGCATCCGATTGTGTATGGGTAAACCCTAAATCAAGAAGAGACTTGTGGAGCTCTTTATTCCATTGAAGTGCTGATTGCTTAAGCCCATAAAGGCTTTTTAGCAATCAACAAACCTTTCTCTCTTGACCCTTTTTTATATAACCTTCTGGTTGATTCATGTATATCTCTTCATCTAACTTGCCATAGAGGTATGCAGTTTTGACACTGAGTGACTCGATATCCCAATCCTCAAGTGCAGCTAGTGCAAGTAGAATACGTACGGTTTCAAACTGTGCAACTGGTGAGAAGGTTTCCTCGAAATCAATTCCATAGACTTGTGTAAAGCCTTTGGCTACCAAGCGTGCTTTTTTGCGTCCGTCGGACTTTGCAACAAAAACCCATCGACATTTTATGGTTTTTCGACCTGGGGGTAAATCAACCAGTTTCCAAACTTTTCGATCGGCAACTGACTTCATTTTGTTGTCACAAGCCTTTTCCCAGTCCTTTTGATCTTTTATTGGTATCTTTTTAATATTACGGAAGAATTTCGGTATGTCCAAAGATTCTATAGTGTGAGCCAATAATTCAGAAATGAATCAAGAAGATAATTTGACCTTCTCAGCCATACGATTAGACTCCTCCTTGCTTGAGTTTCCCGGTATGGGAATATCTCTATCTTCAGATCTGGGATCTGTAGATTGCAATGGAATAGGATCCGGTTGTTCCTGGTATCCTTGTCCGAGTACCTTTCGTACGAAATCTTGTTCTGTCCTAATCTGTTGTCGATTTGGGTCGGTGTCTGATTCCCATATATCAAATCCTTTTGGATAACCGGTTTAATGGTTCTAGTAGGATGAACTCGAGGTTTCATAGGAGCTCTAGGATGATCCTTTTGATAGCTCGTAGATGGATTAGTACATTTAGGTGGTTGAGGAAAATTAGGTCGAGATGGAATAGGGATTCGAGGTGGTACAGGAGCAGGAGGACTCTGTCGTTTCTCTCCTGTTGATTTGCTTTCTGTATGTTTGGGTAGACCATATAAATCATCATCACTATCTTCGGTATCTGATCCCGGTAAACCTGGGTCAGGTCTTCAAGGTGGAGGATGATTAGGTTGATTATTATCAGGAGGTTGTAGACCGTCGTCTCCTCCTTGATTTGTATTCCCTTGGTCGTTAGTTTCTGGAGATTGATTTTTGGGAGGTGGTTTGTCAGGTTATTTCTCTCTAGGACAATTTGGGAAATCAAACTCATGAAATGTGGTGGTAGAAGAGATAACAATTGTCCTTCTAGTTCGAGACCAGAAGCGATATCCCTTCATTCCAGGTTCATAGCCAATGAAGATCATATCTTCGTATTTTGGAGCGAGCTTGTTAGGTTGCTTGTCTTTGGGTATGAAAACATACGCCTGACAACCAAAAGTTCGAAAATAAGATAGATCTGGTTTCGTAACATTCCATAATTGTATTGGAGTAAACCAATTATGACGACATATTGGTTGTCTGTTATAAATGTGAAGGCTGGTTTCAACTGCATCCTGCCAAAAGAATGGTGGTAAACATGCATGTTGTCGCATTGCTTCAGATTTCTCTAAAAGTGTACAATTAAAATGTTCAGCTCTACCATTTTGTTGAGGTGTGTGTGGGACTGTCATCTGATGTTCGACACTGTTTTCGGAAAGGAAGTTCCGTAGGTCAGAACTTATGTATTCCCCTCCACGGTCCGAACACAGTTTCAACAGTTTGTTCCCAGAGGCCTTTTCAGCCCAGACAAACCAATTGCGGAAAGCGGTAGCCACATCCAACTTACGTTTCAAGCAGACAATACTGCCATAGCCTGAAAAGTCATCTAAAAAGGTCATCATCCAAATAAGTTTGGTGCAGGATTGCACCGGAAATTCACAAAGATTGGTGTGAACCAATCCAAGCGCTTTTGCCCCCCGGGAAGTAGAGGGTGGGAATGGTCGTTCAGTGGCTTTGCCAAGAGAACAGCCATGACAAGGTCGTAGATTGGGAGGGACATCAAGTTTCAGTATACCAGAAACGTGATTGAAAGCGTGATGGAGGGCGTTGCGTGAGCAATGACCCATGTGTCCATGCCACAAAAGGTAGTTATCATCCCTTTGTATGCTGGAAGCTTTACTATCTGGTTGCATTGGTGACAACGAAAACCAGTGTAAAGAATCTGTTGAATTCAGTTGTGCAGCCGTAATTAACAGAGTGCCAGTTTTGTCCCAGCTTTGAGTCTTATCTCCAATTGTACACCTAAAACCCTTTTTGGTTAGGGCGGTGACAGAAAGAAGACGATGCGATATATGGGGTGCATAGTAAACTCCGTCAAGGACTAGAGTTATATTGTGTTCCCCATTATTGTGTTTGAATAAAACTGTTCCTGGACCATATATAGGCATTATTCCATTAGCAGTCTTACATTTTCTTTCGTGATCTTCTTTTGAAACAAAATCATCAAGAAATGGTGATAGGTGGTCAGTGCATCCAGAATCCACCATCCATTTGTCCTTGTGTTAGTAATCAGTCACTGCATAGCAAGAAGAATATCCATTTTCGCTATCGAAGTATGTTTCATCTACATAGCCGGTTGTATCATCAAATGGTACATTGGAATTCCATGATACCATTCCAGATGCCAGGCCACGTTTCCACGTGCCATCAGTGTTACGATCATAATTCCCATAAAAATGTTCACCACGTTTGTCTACCTTGGGTTGTCGTGTATGTCCTTTCTTGGTAGACCGATTTAAAAGGACATTCTGGGAAAAGACATGTTTGGTTGTGCCATAAAGGCGCTTTCCATTCCATCGTCATTATCACCCCAATCAAGTATTTCCTCGTCATCAATCCTTGTGGTCAATGATTCTCCTGGTTTGCCAAGGAAGAAAGAGGAAATGGATGGTAAACCGTCCATTTTGATTGTGACATCAGAATCATTGTCACCAACGTCTGGTTCATCCAGTATCATGGCCTCATCGGCAACATGAGTTTCATTGGCTTTTCCTTTTCCCTTTCCTTTGCCTTTACCATGACCTTTGCCTTTCTTCTTATTGTCCCCTCCAGAACTCTGGTTACCAGTGTTCTGTTGCGTTTTCTGTTGGTTTTGTTTATTCTGGGTACCAGAATTTCCAGCGCTTCCAGGTTTCCCTGTAAGCTTCCAACAGTTCTCTGTTTTGTGGGAAGTCCCACGACAGATTTTGCAACGCTCAGAACTAGCCTTTTTAATGGTTTTGGCTTTGTTCGAAGAAATGTGGTTGGCTAGGGAAGTGCCTTGTTGTTGTGACTCAGCAAGGATCATAGGAAGAATCTTGTCAGGGGTGAAATCAGCCGTACCAATCGTATGAATGGCAGTTGTGATGAGACTAGAATAGGCATCGCCAAGTCCAGTACAGATCAACATGGCGCGAAGGTTGTTTGGGAGGTCTAATCCTGCACCCTTGAGATGAGCAAACAGGTCGATAAGATGAGCAACTTCAGCCAAAACATCTCCCCCCCCCAAGCACCAGTTCACGATTTCCCTAAAGAGATGAAACTGTCCGGTTGGTCTGGATGTGGCATAAAGTTTAGCAAGATTTGCCAAAGTAGTATGAGAAAGTGAATCAAACGCAGTGTTATAGGTTTTTGTGACACTGGTACGAAGGTCTTCCTTAATATGAAGCAAGATGACACCTAGTGCCTGGTAATCTGAGTCGAACCAGGTGTTTTTTACTTCATCATTACTGGTAGCAGGGTATTTGGACGTTCCGTCCGCAATACACCAAACTTTGAGTGTCATCACAAATGATTGGATAGACTCCAACCAGGCATGGTAGTTGGAGGTGCCTTCAAGCATGAGAACTTTGCCAGCGAGACTGCCAGAGCCAGAGTCTTTGGTAGAAGACATGTTTCAAAAACTATAGAAAGCCAAGAATAATAAGATCAGTAACTGCCAGGTTTGCACTGATAGCCGTAAAGGAACCAAGAGAAGTAATATGAGATGAAGGCGTGGCATAAGATGGAGATTCCTCATCACTATCTGAGTCATTTTGTGAAATAGATGTGTCACGGTATGTTGTAAAGACACTTTCCTTCTCGATATACTCTTCCATTTCGAGGAATAGAAGTTCATCAAAATAATGTGGGTTTTCAATGTAAACACCGTTTTGATTAAAACCCGGAAAAGTACAGCCGAGATAAGGAAGACAAATGAAATCAGTAGCGTAATTCAAATCATAAAAATTTTGAAACCAAGCAAGGTGCTGCACCGCGAGGGACAGCGGTATGTCACACACGTACTGATTTCCTAACAATGTTGGTAGAGGCCACTCTGCAGGTACGTTTTTGACGAAGAGGTGAGGGACAGTCTTGGTCAGGGTTTCCCATTCCCAAGATTTGTCCTTTCTCTCTTTCCTCTCATCTAGGCCGCTTCTGAGAAGGGCCAGCCACCGCAGATTTGGATGCCTCTGCCAAAAGGGCATTGATATCAGTGGAAAAATCAGTTGCAGATTTTACTGTGTCTTTGAGCTGTTGCTCAAGTTCAACGATCATCTCAAGGAGAGGATCTTCGGTGTGCTGTTTCAAAATAGAAAGATAAGGGTCCATGCGTTTATGAAAAGCAGACCTCCACATCTGATCTACGCACTCATTCCATTCGGAGATCCGAGGAACATCCCATAAGGGATTGTACCATTGACATTTCTGCCATAGGTCAACGTACTCGTATGAGAACTCAGGAGAGTCCACATCCGGTACCAACATGGTTTCCATGTTGTCAAGTGCATCAGCATGTGGGAAAAGAGGAAAATAAACTCCATATCTTTGTTGTTCCCCAGAAAGAATCTTGTCATCTTGGAAATGAATAAAACAATCTTGTGAGTCTGAACCTGGAAAACAAAAACCATTTCCTTCTAACACCAAACACAATTCCTCTCCCTCGTATGTGTAAAGGAGGATGGCTTTCCCATCAGGTCACTCAGGAAGTCCAAGGTCCTTCGGGTCTACAGCGTGCACAGTTGCACGCCTGCCTGTGTACTCGGGGTTGGTTACCTCGTAGCGGGCATTGTGGAAGACGTTCCACCACGGATCGCGTCTCCGCTGCACGGGCAGCAGCCTGTCTTGGAGGATCCAATGATTGAACTCCAGACGGTTGACGTCATGCAGGCTGTGAATGACGTTCATTTTGACACGTTTGTCGTAACCTTGGCAAAGGGTTAGTCCTTGTCTCAGAGAGGTTAATGGTATCGAGGTTTCCTCGAGATGGTCCAGAACCAATTGGTTCATCTCTCGAATCTCCGAGGATGATCTCGGGATGTAAGGCTCGAGAGAGGACACTGTTAACTTCTGCATCAGAGATTCTACCATGACGATGACCTCTAGGCCCATTTGGTAATCCAAATGGAGCAGGCCTTATTACTCTGTGTCTATTCAGTTGTCCCCTTAAGGGATTGACATGAGGGTAATGTTCAGGATACAGAGGAGGAGCGTGAAGAACCTCATCCTCATCTGCAGTTGGTTGACCAATAGCAGGAGGATGTGGATCGAAAAGAATATCCCCGATATAAAGATCATGACGACTTACTCGGTAATCTGGAGGAAGTTCGTTTGGATCAAAAATATTCCTGTTAAGGACAATGGGGATCACCTGATAAGCCATGGTGTGAAGCACGTTAGTAGTCCGTATTTGAATACCAATATGACGACGATGATCGCCGGTCATATACCGACTGAAAACAATATAAAATTGACCGATAAAGATCAGAGCGAAGGACCTGGTATAGCCAGGATGCCCAAGCATAACTGACCCAACGATCGCAAGAAGAGTCAAACACAAATAAAAGACCGTGTTACTCAAAACCATCAAGATACATGAGCCTGAGAAGATCGGTGGCATCTTGTCTTATCACAGAGAAATGACAATTCTGTTTGTATCACAAAGACAGCAAACAGTCTTGTGAAAAGGCACGAAGCGATTTCAAAAGCAACAACGTCCAAAAGACCAACATTCAGGGCTCATAACCTAAAGAGAATGGAGCACCTATTCTCTAGAGGAATGACAGTAGGAAGTGACATTAATGAGAGAGCTCACTAACCAGATATCTTGTAGCGGTGAGAAGCTTGAGTTCGTTTCACAAAGGAGATGATAGTGGAACGAGGTAAAGATTGAAGGAGGGCTAGTCCACTCCTTTATAGTGTCTAAGTACTGTTTGTACGTATTGACACGAACTCTAATATCATGTCATGTGACTATGATAAGAGATAAGAGGGAGTTATGCTATTGGCTCCCTAAAATAGTTATCTATGATGTCATAGATAAGGTGATAAGAACCTAGACCATAATGTCGTCATATTACATAAGACGTCTAGACCCAGTTGTAATAGAAGAGCAGAAATAGAACGGATTAGACTTAGCATCTTATATAATTCTCAATATACAGTAGTTACAGTCACTTTTTGCAACAAATCTGCTCTGTGGCCTGCCTCACCCCCACTGGCAGTGTGACCCGTGGGTAAACCCACGACCCTACCCATACCCATAGCAACAGGTACATACCCATATCAAGATCACAAGGACCTCGATTGCGCAGGGACAGGAAGGGAGTGTGATCCTAGTGGAGACTTACTAGGACTCTGGTAGGTTCTTGGTTATGACAAAGGAGTAACTTGAGCATAGTGGGAGTGAGCTCAGAGTTCAGATGATGAGGGAACGAGAACAAGATAGTTTGTTATTGAGACTGGCTGTAAGGCCAGTCTTATATACTGCTCTGTACTGTTTGTACATGTATGTGCAGTAGGATATAATTGGATACACAGCCCTGATAAATGATAAGAGGGATAAAGGCCATTGGCAGATAAGGTGTATTACGATAATGATATCATATGGTGCAATTCTTGCACCATAGATAAGAGATAAGAGTCTAGACCCATGATGTCATAATGACGTCATAGATAAGGGTCTGGACCTTCATAATATGAATAGCGTAGAAAGAGATCATGTGAAAATGACTCTAGAACCTGGTATCAGGATAAGAAGATCCGAATAAGAAATACCAGGATTCCTGACAACCCACAGTGGGTACAGGTATGGGTACAGTCCCAGGCACCCACAGGTTTAACTGTGCTAATGCCTAGGCAAATGCATGGGTATGTAC
>JBBPRK010001813.1:0-10456 GCA_038093075.1 Boletus patriciae | reverse complement strand
CTGATAGTAACCGTGGAGGTTGGTTACAGACTGACCTGTCCCACGTTCCAAAGGTGGATACATTGTGACGTTCCAGTACTCCTTGTAAGCGGAGGGTGACGGGCTGCATACTGTAATTGTCACTCGTCAAGGGGAGTTTGTACACCACCACCATGGAACGACTTCGTTCATGAGCATTAGGCTTGGGAGCCACTATTGCCCAGTTTGCAACATCTTGGTAAGTGGGAGGGACATCGTTCACATCTCCGTCAGAAGATCGTTGTAGTTTGCAGCATATGTTAGCAGGAAAGAGATCTTTGACTGGAATCTTCTTAGGTGCTAGATGCAAGTCAACGACCAGAAGGAGGGAGTGACACAGACGCACAGAGTATGAACGACATTGCAGGGACGAAGGTAGGGGCAGTCTGTTAATATCCATAATTTGTAGCAGATCTGCAGGAAAAGCCTTAATTACCTGACACCCACGTAGTCGCTCCTGTCCAGATGGAACTAGATAGGGCCCGGACCAATTTGATCAATTGTGTTGCAATCTATGATCCAGGCACGCGAAACGGTTTTGGGTGAGACCTCTGTCTGCACAGACGGGTGTCGCCGAAAACGTGCACGTGAAAGACAAAGTAGCAGAACATGTATGGTGTGCCCCACATTGTTCACTGCAAACGTACAGCAACGAAAAACAATCTTCGTGATGTTGGCTTGTCGGCGACTGTCCAACATCCAAACTGAAAAGCTGGTCATGATCCCAACATGCGTAAGGGTCAGTCGTGAACACTAGAGATTGCGTGACTGACCGATTGTAGAGAGCGTCCTTTCCAAACAGGCAGCTGATAGATCGCATGCCCGTAGAAGTTGTCGAGAGGACGATCGCAAACATGTCTGTTCCCGACATGGCAGCATATGCTGGGACATCGAAGGTGAACTACATTGTCATGCATGAAGCTGTCGCATCACGTTTTGAATCGGTTCTAACGGACTTCGGCGTACCTTCACATGCGTTTATGAACATCTTGCACGTACACCGAGCTGTGATCTCAGGGTCAATGGCCCTGTACATGCTTCTACCTGCACAAGACTGGCACCCGAATAACATGGACATATATGTCCCGAAATACCGCGCGCGCAGGGTCATTCATCGGCTACGAGCGATGGGTTTCATTCCCGTTGGCAAAAGAGTAGTGTCGAACACTTACCGACCCGTGAACGCCATCTCCAGCGTTACCAAATTGACAGATGGGCATAGGTCCATCGACATCATCGAGTCCACATCACTATCCCCATTCGAACCCATTTTCAGGTTCCACTCCACAGCTGTCATGAACTTCATGTCGTGCGACAGTTTCTTTTCAGCGTACCCGAGTTTGACAACCAAACACCGCAGCTTGAAGAGCTCAATCCTGTACGTGCGGAACGAGCCGATGGAGCACACACTGTTGTGTTATGACAAGTACCAGAGCCGTGGCTTCGACCTGGCATTCAATTCAAAAGACTGGGACAAGTCTGAAGGCAAGACTCACCAATGTCAATTATCGTGGCGATGTCCTCACACGATCCGATCAACATATGATGGGGGTTGCATGTTTGTGCCGTTCCGCCGGTTCCCTGGAAAACGAGGTGTTGAAGGAAATGTGAGATGTTTTGAAGAGAAGAGGGCGGTGGTGTGGTACTTGGGTGGAGAGACCTGTGAGGACTCTTACGAACCTTTACGCCCCTTCACCACCACAGTGGGAGCATTCGCTGTATTGTAATATGGAACACCACTTCGCAGGAGGACAAAATGAAGATCAGTGAGGATCCGAGTTGGCTTCATGTACATTTGAAGCTTTACATGTATTGCAGTACCTTCTTTCAGTGTCTTGTGCCAAATTGTGTAATCGTTCCAATTCTTCTTGGAACTCACCCGACAGTCGTTGGTTAATCTTTTGAGAGGGAAAGCGGCGCAGAACCGCTAGTGCGGACAAACTCTGGGCACGTGATATCATAACATACACACTTTGCAGACTTCGGCAACCCGAGAGGTCAACAATTACGGATGACATAGAACGTCCTTGCACCTTATAATCAGTCAATGCAAATGCAGGAACCAAGGGCAGCTGTGACCGCTGAATATTGTAACTACAACTTTCATGGTCGATGAACTTAAAAGATGTTTTTACGGGAACAATCGGTACCCAGTCAGGCTGGTCAGGGACTGCTGCAATATTGGACCCGATGATATGTACATAAACACATGCAGCAAACCTCCTACCCTCGGCATCAACATTGAACAGTATACGCTGAATAGTCCCTTCTGATCCATTCACCACCTTGCTTTGCTGTGCCAAATTCTCTGTCACCATGACGGGCAGTCCAAGACACAATGGCAATAAACCAGTAGCATCTTCTGTCTTGCTCGATGGTAAATTCCATAGAGCTCGCTGAATGACTTCACTCAAGGCACCTCTGCGGAACGTATCAACCGAATGATAATAATAAAGTTCCTGATTTGTACCAACTGCGAATGCACAACTCTTTTTCTTGTTGACAGCATCTCTAATGCTCTTTTCAGTCACTATAATCGGGGCGTTAACGAACGTAACAGATGCGTTCAGATCATGTGATGACAAGTATTGTAGCTTACGTTTACTGAGAGTGTCGTAGTCACTTTCTGTGTAGTTCTCGCCGACACCTTGTTGAGCACTTGTCATTGGCGAAAGCGCATCCCATGCGATACCCTGCCGGATCCGGTTCTGCAAATTGATGAAAGCAGGATCTGTTTTTGCTCGCCAATTATCCGTAAGTTCCACGACGTCAGTGACTGTGCGCCACAAGTACACACCATACAATGCTGACTGGCCTTGCTCCGAGTCTGCCACGTTTGGAGCCAAGTTTTTCACAAGTTGATAACTAAAGAGGGCATGTTCGCGTACCGGCTTCAATTGACCAAAGTCACCCGTGAAGATTATGTTGACTCCCCCGAAAGGTTTCGACGAAGCTACTGGGTCAGCCGATTTCGCTGCACACAAGCGACATGAAATGTCGCACAACAGTTGAGCAGAAACCAGAGAGATTTCATCTATGATGAGATAATCGACATCCTTCCAAAGTTCCTCTAGATCAGCTTGGTTAACTGTTCGACGACCTTTTGGCAGTAATGTGAGTGCATGGATGGTTTGACCTCGAATGAGCACTGCAGCACAACCCGTAGGTGCAGATACTCGCAATCCGTGTCCTGCGTTCAAACGTTCAAACAGTAAACGAACAGCGTTGATGACATGTGACTTGCCTGAGCCGCCTATACCTGCAATGTGCAAAAGCAGTTGATCTTTAGAGTGATTGATGACGTGCTGACCTACAATGCGCAACGCACGTAACTGAGCCTCGTTGTTGCAGATTCCAGTCTCCTGTATCACATCCTCCAACGTTAACTCTTCAGCAGTCATGGATCGAGAATTTGCGAACGACGTACAGCATTCGTCAGACAGTTCAGCAACCGTCACAGAAGGAGACGACAAATGACGATGTCTATAAGGTGACTCTGCACATTCCACCGTCTCTTCCAAGCCAGGCCGGCGCCTCTTCTTCAATGATTGCATCATCTTCGAATGTTGATCGATTGTCTCAAGTTCATCATTGGTGGCAAGTGTACAACGTGAAGGATCTCTATCAACATCAGAAGGAGGTTGTGTTGTGTAATCGAACATATTCGCGCGCTCCAACGCACCTACTACATCTGCGACTGCACCAGAAAATTGCTCCACGTAAGAGGGCTCGATCGCACAGTCGGACAAGACGTCAGGAATAGAGTCGACCAGCCCTGAGTTCACAACTGACACTTGAAGGCTGTCCGAGTCGCCGGCAGCAACATCCAAAGTGGAGTCTTCTCCATGGAAGGCTTCTCCCACGAAAGAGGGCAATCTATCGCCATTACTATCCATTGCATCTCGAGCATCCTCACATTCTGTCTCAACTTCAAAGTTTTGTATAACTTCACGTTTGTGGGCACCGAACAACGTCGCTTCAAAAGCTTGCGCCCACGACTGATCCTCACCTCGTAAGTCAACAACGTTACGCCAAGGTTTCAAAAGGATGAGCATTGCACGACACCACAGTGCAAAACTTTCTGTCAACAGCAACTTTCGTGGAATGCCCTGACCACTCAAGACAACGATCTGTCGTTGTGTTCGCATACGAACCATGTAAACTTCGTTCTTAGGGTGACCTTCCAGAAAACGTCCGCGCTCACTTGCCTTCCGTCCAGCCATCCTGATATCTTCTCTTCCAGAGGCTTCCTGCCATGCTTGGAACCGTGCGCTCACATTTTCGAGCCTCTCTGTCTCACGACGCACTGAAATCTTTTCAGTGATCTCACCAAAAGTCCAGAGTGACATATTGTCAAACGCGTCCGATCGAGGTCTATACAAGTAGTCCGTCAGTATGTCATTTGCATCGATAGAATCGGAATTGACTGTGATCGTGGTTGTCTGAGGAGTAGTGGCAGCATCCAAATAATCCTCAACCTCATGCATGGAGGATGTGACGAAACGGTTCAAATGCTCCCAAGGGATGGTGACGAACGAATGCGATTTGTAATGGTCCCCACCGCCGACGACATAACTTAACACTTGCTGGTGCGAAAGTTCCTGACGAGACATAAGAGCATGAACTGACTTAACAAACAAACTCTTTTCCTTCCCCCGAGAATCCATAGATGTAAATTCACGCTGCTCATTACGACGCAGCGCATACTTCATTGCATCCAGGCCAACATGCACGGAGAGACTGCTTTTCGTAATATAGTCAGTTATGTAGAACACTAGGGCTTTTGCGGCCGGCCCAGAACCAATATACTTAATATCCATGTTACATTTTACAAGGAAAAGAACGACCTGTTGAAAATTATTGATCCGAGGATGCAGCCGACGCAAGAGTACAGATCGTGTAGTGGGATCGATCTCAGTGAGCGCTCGGGTGCGTCCATCCATACGCATCCGACAATGTTGATCATCTCGCGGCTCACCCACCTTCAGGTGTTTCCAACAAGTGTCAGTGTGATCGTGCCAGTTGCAAGCAATGGTGAGATCTGTTACGAACCTGCGGAATTGAAATCAGAACTCATCTTCATCCATCTCTTTCAACTGTGGACCGACCAGCAAGCGTGGATCAAGGTCACCGGCCTGCAAACGAGGTTTAGAAACATCAGTCTCTACTGTTAGCTGATTAGGCAATTCGCACTTTATGTGTGTCTCAAGCCAAGTGATCACGCGATCCCTATAGACGTCGTCCGACTGCATGCGGTCTCGTAACATCTGTGGATTCGGGTTACCTTTCAACCAAAGGAGAGCATGGCAATGAAGGGTCCCTCTTCCTTGCGCCTCCACCATGCCGTAGAAAGCTTCGCAACGTCCAAATAAACCACCCTGTGGACTGTTTCCTTCAACAATCACTTCAAAGAAGGCGGTCAACGTCTCGTGAAAGAACTTGGCGGCCAGAGCAGGGTGTCGAGCCACGAACACTGCGCGGTCAAATGACGACATGCGTTGCCAGTCAGTCTCGACAATGTCCCCCAACAACCCTACAAGTGGGTTCCAGACGTCGGCTGGATTGATAGTAATGAACAGAGCCAGAGTGCCAAACGTACGAATGAGACCCCAGATCTCATTTCGCCGACAGTGTTTGTATCCGGAGGATCCTGGTAGATGATTGCAAACGACCTGTAATTTCTTCAGCAGAGCGAGTGCCTCTCGTTGCAATTCATTCGAAGGTGTAGCACGAGCGTCCAACAGCCATGCCCGCATCATGTCCGTCAGCGCAGGAGCCACTTTATACAAACCTTCACCCAATCGAAATTGTACATCAGCCGGTACACGAAACGACAGAGAACGGTTTACCTCGCGCTTTTGGCATATGTTCCAACACACAAACGCAAACGTGGGGTCCATTTCGAAGCGAGACCCGTCCTGCAAGAGAAGATTCTGGACTTGACGCGCAAACGAGATTTGTGCCGCCGGTTGACGCTCCGGCTCGTGAAACCCGCCAATGCCAAAAGGGTCGAGATGAGGAAAGAGCCAAGTTAGCAGGCCCGGATGATCCTCACAAAGAAGATTACTTCCACTTCGAACTTGCAAGAACCGTTTACGGTCGAGACACCAAGCAAGAGCACTTGCTTTCATGAGGCGCAAGTTACACGGTGAGTGATCACCTTCCGTATACCCAACGGACTCGAGCAACAAGTCTTGTGACTCTTGTGGTCGATCTACTCCATGCGAGTCAGGAAGACCTTCCACCCTCGAACAATACGACGATGTGCTGTCAGCGTCACCCACGTCATGTAAAGTTGCCAACTCAACAGAAGACGGAAAGGAGGACGTGTCCGAGCCTGCATACAAATTATCGATCCCGGCCTCGTTGACTGTCACAGAGCCACGGTACCACGGATTGGACGCCACGAGGAAATGTGCTAACGTTCGAACAACGGTCTTATTGACGAGCACCGGTGGATAAGTCTTCAAAGTATCAGCAGACACGTTGGTGTGCGAGGACACAAACAAAGTGTACATGGCGTGCCTAATCTCGTCCGGACCGGGAGGAATCACAGTTCGTAGTTGAAAAGTGTCTTGAGGCAATATAGCTACATTTCCTTTGACATACCCTTGCGAGGTCCTAGGATCGGTAGAGAGATGTAACTTGTCAGACAAAAGATAGGTCACTCGGGACACTCTTGCTCTCGCCACTAACATTATATCAAATAACGACGCTTTCTCGAAAGCTTCACGGACCAGGACAGGGAGTCAATCGTATGCGTAATACTGAAAGTTAGTGAGAGCGTCGACAGGCATACGAGCATGCAAACTTATATGACGATGACAGCTGTGACAGATATCGATCAGTCCACACCCCTGGGCCGAGTGTAACGCTGGAGCGTACAGAACCGCTCCCTGGTACGCATCCAAATTGTATGACTGTGGAAGCAAATGGGGAGGTAATAGAGGATTGCGCAAGAGTGTGAGATCTAGTGTGCGGGCCTCGACGGTCTGTAAGTCCGCTCCCTTAAACCGCTGAGCACACACCACACAAGGCTTGCGCTGCTGCGCTGACGAACTCATACGCTCCTGCCACTCCCCGATAATTGCGAACTGCAGCGCCTCGCTGGCAATTTCAGGAAAAATGTGACCAGATTCGGGTATCTCTGATGCAGCACGTGACGTTGCCGCCGGGGCTGTATGCGAACTCCCATCGTGCATCCGTACGCTTGGACAGCGACGCGCACGAACTCCAGGGCATCTAGTGTCTCGACGTTCTCGGAACACGAAGATGAGACGATGGCTACAGTTAACCGAACACGAGTGTGATTGCAGCTCCTCAACGAACCTTGATCTTCTCCACCGATTGCTAATCGAAACAGCATGAACAGCTGCGAGACCCTTCAAAGCATCGATAGTGAAGTGTGGATACGAGCCGACAAGATTCGCCAAGGAGACAAAGCGCACCAAAAGACAAGGACCCACAGGCCACAAGCGTGCAACCGGGAATGGCGAGACGTAGACACAGTCGAAGTCAAACGCGGCGACGAGTATACGAAGAGCAATCAAGTGGGCGCCGATAACGTCCCTCTCCAAATCGTCGTCATCAACCATGTCCAATACGACCGGTACGACCGCATGATCATGTTCAGCAACAGAATCAACGTCCATGTGTGTGTGTTTCAGAGAGAGGAACGACAGACGACGGATCGTAAACACCGCAGTTGCCACTAGACTACCGGTGTAAAGGGGTCGCAACCCCTCATTCCCACGGGCGTCGTTTTTTTCGGTTTTCCCACGCATTTCGCATCTGCAGACCTGTCCCCTCCGGGTCCAGGAACATGCTTACCTAATCATAGCTACATCGCAGTTTACTTTCCTTTAGTCTTACTTCAGTGACATACTGAGTATTCTACAGGTTATGAGCCCCGAGTTTCCTCAGTAACCCAACAGCCCACTCACCCAGTCCAATGGTCACCAGACTTCGAGCCAAGAAGAAAATTGTCGAAGTACCACGACTTCGTCACGACGGCGAAAACTGGTTGGATTACCGCGGGAAGCTTTTTGAAGCAGCGGAAGCACAAGGACTATTAGGACTACTCGACGGGACCCATACGAAGCCCAATGAACCTTGGAACCCACGGCGCATAGCCGCATGGCTGCGCGATGACACTGAAGTGCAGTATTTACTCGCTACGACCACCCCATCTACCATTTGGGACCACTTCGCCATCTCGACCGCTCACGACATGCTCACCCACCTCAAGAATCTATTTGAGAAGGATTCTACAACTACGACAGTAGTACACGACGTACGGAGCAACAACAGCGCACGAGTGGCTGCGCACACCACCGGAACACCCGACGACCACATGCGCGTGCAACGTGCAGCCAATGAGAAGGCGCGCAACACGAACGAGGTCAGAAAAGGGTCGGGAAGACAATGGGAGAGCTCACCGAGTAACGGAGCGCGTCGCGAGCGCGAACGCACGACGACGGACCAGGGAAAAGTCGAGATGAAGAGAAAAGTGGCCGAGAAGGGCGCGAAAACGCGCGGGAGAGTCGATGAAGAGGCAGCCGCAGCGCCGAGAGGACCGGGCACAGTGACCACGGCCAAGACGACTGACGGCGTGAGCCTCGCGACCCCGGCGAGCGGCCCAACCACACGAGACGACAAAGTCGTACTCACCGGAAAACCACCAATCGAGTTCCAACCACCACGACACGAGTCAGAAGCCACGCAGCCAATACGGATGCCGCACGACATGGGTTCGAGCGGAGAGGGCCGAGGAGTGGCCATGGGCCACAGGGAGGCCGCGGGTGATGAGGTCGAGGGTGGGGAGACGAACGACGAAATATGTCGAGCACACGAGCGTGTCGACGACTAGGACAGCTGGGTGGAGACGTCCGAAGACGAGACCACCACGGCGACACCACGCGCACCCCAGAGCACGCCGCTTGAGGGGGAGTGGATAGGAAAGACAAGCGGCGGTGGCAGTGAGCTGACCGCACCCGAGATGAAGAGCGCGAGCGCACGAGGCGTGTCATGCGACCACCCAGCTGAGGACGCCGCGCCGATGAACCCAGATGAGGACGCCGGGCAGAAGAACTCACCCAGACCGCCGGAAGACCCTGGGGACGCGACGGATGACGACGTGCATCACCCCGACGAGCCCACAGAGCCGCCCGACGACGCTGAGAGTGCGAGGGTGCGAGGAGGCGAGGAGAGGGTCGAGGAGAGGGTCGAGGTCGATCCAGGTGGCGGCAAGACCAACGCCGAACGAGACGGGCGCGTCGCGCACGACAGCGCGGACGCAGACGTCGACGAGGAGGTCGGAGGAGTGCGCCGAGATGCGCAGCTCGAGAGGGAGAGCGCCAGGACGCGTCGAGACGTCTCGATCGAGATGGAGAGAGGGAGTGCGAGCGCACTCAGGCGCTCGACGACGACTGTCGAGGAAAACGATCAGCGCCCCTCATCAGACGATGAAGATGTACCTGGAGTATCCCCCGAGCCTCCACCACCACCAGACGAACCCGCGAGACCAGAAAACGAGCCCCCGAGCGCTGAGCTCGAGGGGGAGTGGAAGGTACCTGCAAGCTGCAACGCCGGACCTACCGCAGGTGATATGGACGCGTCGGGAGTACCAGGCGGTGACGAGGACCCTAGGAACCGACCTAAGGCAGTGCGGAACGCATCAGAACGAGAGCGCGAACGCTCGGAAGGAAGAAGTCGAGAAGACTTACCTGAGGGAGGTCGAGACGACCGAGGCGATCCGAGCAGTGAAGCGCATGTGTTGGGAGCGCCGGGATGCGTCAAGGACGTCGGGAAGCGGCCGAGGAAGCTGTGCAAGGCGTCGAAACATGTCAGGAAGCGCTCAGAGAGAAGAAACCCAGAAGGCTCACCTAGGAGAGCTCAAGGCGAGCCAGAGGACCCGGGCGGCGAAACGCTCGTACCAGGTGGTGTCCAGAGCGACCAGGAACGTCCTGAAGGCGTCAAAAACGAGCGCGTTGATGGAACGAACGCACCAAGCCGAGACACAGGCCTAGGAGGGCACTTCGAGGTGCAGGAGGAGTCGAAAGGCGTCGAGGTCGATCGGGACCGCCGTAAGGTTCTTGAGGGCGCCGAATACAATGGGAAACGACCCAGGAGCGTGGAGGACGAGCGCTACGTCGAAACGAACGCGCTATGTCGAGTTAGAGGGCCTGGAGGCCATGTGGATGAGGAAGTCGAACCGGGGGACGTCGACAGCGAATGGGAGCGCGAAAGCGATGGAGATGGCGTCGAGATTGATGGGATATGGTGCCAGATAGATGGCGCAACGAGCGGCGCGCGCTGCGACTCGGTACGAGTCAGAACGCGACCGCTAGCTGAAGCCGAGGAAGGTCAGCACGGATGGCGCAACCACACGAAGGCGCACGTACCTGAGCCATCCAGACCACCTCCCGAGTACTCCAGA
>JBBPRK010001812.1:0-10464 GCA_038093075.1 Boletus patriciae | reverse complement strand
CTTTTGAACCAACCAAAAGGGATCACTCTCGGCGCCTCGCACAGCTGCGTATAAGAACGACACGTGTCGGTGGTATACGTCAGGGAGCAACTGGCAGGTAACCAGATTAAGGAAGAAAGTAGGTCTTCACTTACGTCGGTTCGAGAGGAAGGTGACCAACCCACAGAGACCACATCAGGAACAGAAGCTCACGCATGGATCGTCATAGAAGTACACCCTTTCTGGCAAAAGTCGAACCCTTGACAGCTTTCCAAACTGTGAGGTAGGGGCGGGGCCGGCGTTCAATGATTTGCGAGCACTCTAAAGTGGCGGCCCGCCAAATATACCACCTCACTTTCAAAGCATGCAGAACCGCCGCCACTGCTGGGAGCGAGGATGGGAACACCTCCAAGTCTAGAAACAGTACACAGCTTTGCGCATACGGCGAAGATTCATCTTACAGCTGTGCAAGCGACGAACCCTTCTGGACACCACGGAGGTACGCCGATAGCCACACAATTGCGGGCCAGCACGAATAAAGGAGATGGGGGATGACCCTATGAATTCGTGCATGCAGAGGAGCGAAGAGCGGACACGTTCGAAACAGGCAAAATGGGGGAGGAGCGAGGCAGCGGGCAACACATCAAATCGGACATCTGAACGGAGCTTAACCAGCGGTAGGTGGGGCAAGGTTGGTGATTGGTTGATTGGTGATGTGCATCATACCTTCATCATGAAGACGAACAGGATGCCATGTTGCACCTGCATCAACCTTTTTTCCCCTCTCGTGCCAGTTACTGAATAGCCTGTATCAGTTGGAAATCCGCCGAGATTGGTAGCGTGGCATGGGGCGGCGGTCAATTGTGGGGCGGTGTTTGATACCTCTTGCCACGAATTCGAATGGGTCGAGTTTTTTTTTTTCAGGAAGTGCGTCTGAAATCGCCCCCGATCAATACATGGTTCGCCGACCACAGCCGAGCACCGCACGCGCTGAATTCGGTTTGTTCAGTGCTATCAGATCATCCGCGTTATCTGAAGGCCGGCACAGGGGTGTTAGAGAACAGCCCGGGCATGCTTACAAATGGACACATGCGCCAACGGGCGCAGTGATACGCAGTCAGGGAGATGGACCAGCACCTTGGTCCCCGAATCGAAGCACGCCTTGATCGAGAGGGGATATAATGCGATAGGACTTGATGTGGGTTCGAGATTTGGAATTGAATGTTTGAGCGATGTGAATGAAGAAGACGCTGTAAATATGGGGAGCCGCGATAGCTGACAACCCACTGGCACCCTCTGGGTGGTCACAGGTGTGGTTGAGCGTTTACATGACTCGGAAAGGCGCTCACAAACACGGGTCGCCGGCAGGGTTCTGGGGAGATGAACGGTTTACTCACAATGGAATATTCAGAGTGAATTGATCACAATGTTGACATGGTTAGGTTCAGGTCATACCCCTGAATCAGTTCGGTGTGATGCGTTACGCATCGTGTGACCAAAGGTCACGGAGCTGCTCGTCGGCAGCTGCAACATTGCTTGAGGGGAACAAAAAATACGGCAAAAGAGATTGTTATGCATGCCCTTAGACATGACATTCTTTCTCCAAGTGGTGTTGAATTCGCGGTCGCCCTTAACCTCACCCCGTCGCCGTCCACGCTCGTAAACGTGGTCACCGCAAAGTCGAACTTCCTTCGTGTTTATGGCATCCGCGAACAACCTTCGCCTATCCTCGACCATGTTGAGAGCGAACGTGACAAGTGTGCTCGCGTGCGGAAGGGAACAGAGGCCGTAGAGGGCGAGGTCGAGATGGACCAGTCTGGCGAGGGCTGGGTCAATATGGGCGCAGTGAAAGTAAGTGCTCGGCATAATCCATCCTTGAAAAACGCTCTGAAAAGGCGAGCCAGTCCAATGCGAACCATGTGCCAGCAACTACGTGGCGCTTCTATCTCGTTCGTGAGCATGCACTCCATGGAGCTGTCACCGGGCTCGACAAAGTCCGTACAATGTCGTCCAATGACGACAAACTCGACCGTCTTCTTGTCTCCTTTAAAGACGCAAAGGTATGCTTCATTCTCTTTTCACGGGTTTCTCTGAATGCGCCCATAGATTGCATTGCTGGAATGGTCCGACGCCATTCACGACCTTGTCACGGTGTCTATTCACACCTATGAGCGGTCTCCGCAAATGGTACGCGCAACCCCTCGGCTGAGACATACTCTTTAAACTTCTTTCAACAGGCAGTTCTCGACAGCCACCTCTTCCGTGCAGAGCTCCGTGCAGACCCTTTATCCCGCTGTGCTGCTCTCTCCCTTCCCAAAGACTCCCTTGCGATCCTCCCCTTTTACCAAACGCAAGCTGAATTCGATGTCATGGAACAAGACCAAAGCCTCGCAAGGTATTCTCTCACACGTCCATCCAACCAGGGCCGAAGCTCACAACTCCCTTAGGGAAGTACCCTATTCTCCCTCCTTCGTTCTCGATTTAGTTGCGGATGTCGACCCGAACCTGCGCAATGTTGTCGACTTTGTGTTTTTGCCAGGGTATCACAATCCTACCATTGCTGTGCTCTGCCAGTCCGAAAAGACCTGGGCCGGGTAAGCACTACAGCCCTATATTCATAACAGTTCACACTTGCTGACACTCTGCATTTTGACCCGGATTCCAGTCGTCTCAAGGAATACCGCGATACAGGTCGTTTGTACATCTTCACTCTCGATCTCCTCAACCACATTTATCCCATCATTACCACCGTGGATAATCTCCCATATGATTGTCTCTCCCTCCTTCCCTGCGCACAATCTATTGGGGGTGTTGTCATCCTCACTGCCAATTCGCTCGTCTACGTCGATCAAGCTGCCCGACGTGTCTCACTCCCGGTCAATGGATGGTCTGCGCGCGTTAGCGACATTCCCTCCCTTCCACTCGACAAAGATCTAGATCTGGTCCTAGAAGGAAGTAGGCTAGTGTTTGCAGATGAGAAGACGTTCTTCGTGTTCAGGAAGGATGGTATGGTTCACCCTATAGAAATCATCTCAGACGGACGGACAGTGTCGAAACTTGTTCTGTCCCCAGCACTTGCGCAAACGACGATTCCTACAGTAACGAGGCAACTGGACAAGGGTATGTTATTCGTAGGGAGCACAGTTGGACCGTCGGTGTTGCTGAGAGCGGTGAGGGTCGAGGAAGAGGTGGAAGATGGTGAGGCAGAGGATTCAAGTGCAGCACCAACTGCTGTAGTGGATACCAAAAACGCGATGGACATCGATGATTTCGACGATGATGGTAAGCGAACCTGAGACCGCGCTTAGAAAATGGATCACTGACAGCGGATTATATGAAAGATTTATATGGAGAATCGAAGGGTGTAACCAAAACGGCTGCGAATGGCACAGCTTCTGGGGCGCACTCTTTGCGGACTCGCTCTGTTATCCATCTTTCGTTGTGCGACTCGCTTCCTGCGTACGGGCCGATTGCAGATATGACATTCTCGCTGTCGAAACTAGGGGTGCGTGACATGCCTTCATCCCGTCTCTTACGATGCGCATATGCTCACGTCTCTGATTTGGATCTTCGTATTACTCGGTACCTGCTATTTGTGTGTTGATAGGAACGATACGTTCCCGAACTGGTAGCTGCCACAGGGAGCGGTCATCTAGGGGGTTTTACTCTTTTCCAGGTACGCAAAGACTTGTAACTCTTGTACCATCCGTTGCTTCCTTGCTAACCATTTCCGGTGTCCAGCGCGACCTCCCTGTTCGTACTAAACGCAAACTCCACGTTTTGGGTGGTGCACGTGGGATCTGGTCTATCCCTGTCCGGCAATCTCACAGAGTAAATGGTACGTCATATGAAAAAACCAGTGGCGGATTATTTGCCGGGGAGAGCGATACGATCGTTATCAGCACGGACGCCAATCCTTCTCCTGGGGTATCCCGCGTGCGTTTCTTGACCCACGTCTCGAGATGGGGTGAGCTGATCTAAAAGTGGGAATGGCTTAGATTGCGACTAGGGCTGCGAAGACGGATTTGGCTATTCCGACGCGTATACCGGGGACTACGGTCGGCGCCGGTCCGTTCTTTCAGCGGACGGCCATTCTGCATGTAATGACGAATGCTATACGCGTCCTCGAACCGGGTGCGTATCCTGGTTACCTGAAAGCATTCATGCCGTTTGATTCATGATGGGTAGATGGTACCGAGAGACAGATCATCAAAGACATGGACGGGAACATGCCTCGTGCAAGAATCAAGGCGTGTAGTATATGCGATCCCTTCGTGTTGATCCTCCGGGAGGACGAAACTATTGGTTTGTTCATTGGCGAGACAGAGCGAGGCAAAATAAGAAGGAAAGACATGTCGCCGATGGGAGAGAAGGTAATGTCTGATGTTGTCTTGTGTCATAGACGGATACTAATGGTATTCTAAACTAGTCATCTCGGTACCTCGCAGGATGCTTCTACACAGACACATCAAGCGTTTTTGAAATCACGACAACCGACGGCACTGTGGCCGCCTCTAGCAGTGCTGATAAGAACATTACCTCGACTCTTCAGGCCGCGGTTGCTGCAGGTCATAACAGTCAGTGGTTGGTGCTTATCCGTCCCCAAGGGGTCATGGAGGTGCGTTTGCCCGTCCACCTTGGATATAACGGAGTCGTGACACTGCTTGATCAGATATGGTCCCTCCCGAAGCTAACGCTTGTATTTTCGAGTGTGGCAATCAGTACGCTTGAGCCAGTGCTGAACGACACCTTTGATCCACCTGCGCCTTCGCCTCCCCAAGATCCCCCACGAAAACCGCAAGATTTCGATATTGAACAGATTCTCGTTGCGCCCCTGGGAGAGTTGGCACCAACACCTCATCTCCTTGTATGCCTGTCCCCTTTACTCGCGGTTCATTCGTATAATTAAACCCATACAGGTATTCATGCGTTGTGGACACTTGGCGGTTTATGAAGTTCATTCTAGTGTCTCATCTACGCCACCATCCGGTGGGCGTTCTGCCTTTTTGAAAATCATTTTCACCAAAGTCTTGACTCGGACGTTCGAGTTGTCCAAGCAAGAAGAAGTAGAAAAAACGGTTCTCGCAGAGCAGAAGCGGATATCCCGCACATTCGTCCCATTTGTCACTCGTCCCTCCACGTCCTTGGACGCCAGTGGAGGCCATACGCTCACCGGCGTCTTCTTTACCGGCGATAGACCAAGCTGGATAGTGCGCACGGATAAAGGTGGCCTCAAGCTGTTCCCGAGCGGACATGCGGTCGTGCACGCCTTTACAGCGTGCTCGCTGTGGGAGTCCAAAGCGGAGTTTTTGGTGTACTCTGACGAGGTAAATGGGGTGACGTCGTGCGGAACCTCGACTCGCGCTTCGCCGAGGCGTTAGGCTAAATGATTTGTTTCTAGGGCCCTAGTCTTCTTGAATGGATCCCTGACGTCGAATTCGACACCTCGCTGCCGAAACGTTCCATCCCGCGGTCCCGACCATATTCCAACGTCGTATTTGAGCCGTCAGCGTCATTGATCGTTGCCGCGTCCACATTGCAAGCGCGGTTCGCCTCGTACGATGAGGACAACAACGTCGTTTGGGAACCGGACGGTGAGTGTGTCGTTTTAGATCCGTGTGGGTGGGGCTAAAGAGGCGTAGGCGCAGGTGTTTCATTCCCGCGGTGTGACTGTTCGACGTTGGAGCTTATTTCTCCTGATAGTTGGGTAACCATGGATGGGTGAATCTCCTCTTGTTTGTATGAAGGGGATCTTCTGACCTGTTTATAGATATGAATTCACCCCCAATGAATACGTCAACGCTCTAGAGTGCGTGACGTTGGAGACGCTGAGTACGGAATCTGGGAGCAGAGATTTCATCGCTGTTGGAACGAGCATCGACCGTGGTGAGGATCTGGCTGTCAAAGGCGCAGTGAGTAATGTGATTCCCGTGATAATTCCCTTTGCTTAGCACTACACGTTTTCCAAGACCTACATCTTTGAGGTTGTCGAAGTGGTACCTGACCCAGCCTCCAGCATTCAACGATGGTATAAACTGAAACTACGTGTTCGTGATGATTCCAAAGGGCCTGTGACTGCGCTCTGTGGTATCAATGGTTATTTGGTGTCATCTATGGGACAAAAGGTGGAGTGGAAAACGTAGTGAATGCATCGTGACTTACCTGACGTGGATTCTTTAGATATTCGTCAGGGCCTTTGATCTTGACGAGCGCCTCGTGGGTGTCGCGTTTTTGGACGTAGGCGTCTATGTCACCAGTCTGCGGGTGCTCAAGAACCTACTGTTGATTGGAGATGCGGTCAAGAGCGTCTGGCTCGTTGCCTTCCAGGTATACATATTCGACATTCCGAGCAGTACAGAGAGTGAACTTTGACTCTAGGAGGACCCATACAAACTGGTGACCCTGGCCAAGGATATTCGGCGGGCGTATGCAACGAACGTCGACTTTTTCTTCACCAACGGAGAGTTGTCGATCGTTCTCAACGACGAAGAGGGCGTGTTGCGTGTACTCACTTACGACCCTAGCGGTATGCTCTCCTTCCGAGTTGGTTTGATCGACTTGAATCATCTTGACGTTTGATCCCTGACGTAGATCCCGACTCGAGAGGGGGTCAACATCTCATGTGTCACACCGAGTTCCACTGCCACAAGGAGTGTCGAGCATCCCGCACGATCGCGCGACGAACGAAAGAGGACAATGAAATCCCGCAAGCGAAGCTCATCACTGGTACGCCTTTGCGCCGTGTCTTTGTCGACGCCCATCCACGATCACGCTTCTTTTTTTCCCAGGCTTTACGGACGGGACGTTGTCTGCGCTGACGCCGGTCGACGAAGACGCTTTCAAACGGTTACACCTCCTCCAAGGTCAACTGCTGCGCAACGTGCAACACGTCGCGGGTCTCAACCCCAGAGCATACCGGTAAGAGTCCCCGTCCTGTTCTTCATCACGCACACGCGCCTCACCTGGGTCCCAGGATCGTCCGCAACGACACGGTCTCGAAACCCATGTCCAGAGGCATCTTGGACGGTCAACTGCTCGGGGCGTTCGAGGAGCTGGGTGTACATGGACAGCAGGAGGTGACGCGGCAGATTGGGACAGAGAGGGTGGCGGTGTTAAGGGATTGGAGTGCGCTCGCTGTGCCTTGGTGAGGTTGTCGTTGGCGCTCACTGGGTGGGCTAAGAGGTAGAGATGGGTCGAGGATGTGGTGCTGGCATTTCTGATAGTCGTATCTGTAGTGCTTTATCTAATCCGAAACGTATTTGGAGACTGAGGAATTTTATAGGATCTGACCGTTGGATTTGTCGTCAGGGCATATGGTGTAGCTGGTTATCACATCCGCTTAGCATGGTGCTGAATGCGGGGGGTCTCCGGTTCGAGTCCGGATTTGTCCACAATTTTTGCCTCGAACAAATGCCACAGGGCTTGCGCTGCTTCATCCGGTGACAACCATCGTTTCAATCGTAGTAAGTATAATTCTTTGGTCAAGACTCAAGAAACTTGCTGCCTCTGCTCAGCGCAGAACACGGTGGTCCCCCCACCGATTTCCCTTCTCCAGTCTAATTTTCGAAAATAGAAGCAGGTCTTTTTTGTTCATCGGTACTTGTCAATCCACCGGCTGAACCACACTGAAACTCAAGTCGTATCTAGTAGGCGTGTAGGCTGGGCTCTAGGTTTGCTCCCTTGTTTTGTCAGCCTCGAAACTTCAAGTCATCATCTCAGGCTAGACCAACATTGAGGAGCATGACGCTCGCATGGGCTCAGCCAAGTTTCACCATCGCACGAACATGAAATTAAAATTCAAGCTTCCACTTTTCACTCAGGTCGGTGCTAAACATTGGCTCCTCCGTTCTGTCGCTTTCTAATAGGCTGGCTCAGACTGCGCGATTACTCGTGGTGGAAGCTATGATAGGAGCTGGTTTTGAGCCATGCTGCACATATCTAATCACATTGCCTGGCTCCGAACAACTCCAATTCATGTGAGCTGTGAACGCCGCATTATTACAAGTTCATACAGATTGATAAAGCTCACTAGAGCGTAATCATTCGGTTCACCCCACATCTACAAATTAAGCGAGCCAGCCCGGCACCGGCCTGAACACCCATTTGGCAAGTCGGCAGGCAAGCATCCTTCAATTTTTCAAACGTTACGCCATGGACCCTAGCATACTAAATACGGAAATACCGTGACAGACCCTCACAGCCACGAGAATATCAACACGATCTGGATTGCTATCTTATCTACGCCTGAACTAGATCAGTGAGCCCCCCCATCTCGGTCCCACGGGTAAGAATGCTATCTACCAAGTCGTCGTATCGTGCCCGTTCGCCACTATTTAGATTAGCTAAACGATTCATGTGAGCTTCGTGATATGGTAAATTGTCCCGAACTAGAAATTCGACTGGGGAAAACACTCCTGCTGAGTGGTCCCAAAGTGCCCACCTGAAAACTGTTCCGGAAAATACTATGACAGGATCGATGATCCTTCGATTACGGGTTGCATCAACGGACAAATACCGACAATAGCGCTTCTCGTTCCACAGCATATGGATGGCGAGCTGGGTAATAGCAGGGTGACCAAAGGGGACAGTTTCGAGACCATCCTGCAAAATACAATGTTTAGTAAACAACCAAATGGTTTCAACCCACTCGCCATTCGAGTACCATCAAGATACATGAAATCGGTTAGCAGCGCAGCCACACGTTCTTGTCGATGCTGGACTTCCCGGCCTTGAATGTTGAGTGGAATTGTGAGCCCATAGAGATGAGTGACGAGAATTCGCACAGCATCTTTGAAATCATTGTGAATGTTTGACACACTCTCTTTCAACTTTTTGGTTTCCTTGAGAGCATCGTTGTCGAGCCAATCATTGACGGCGACTGGGGAGCACACACGCAGTGAATAAATAGGTCAATCTCGTCGAATTTACTTACCTCCTACATATGGCAGTGCTGCATCATACACTGCCTGTCTGATCTGCGTGTTCAGCGCTGCCACACTCGGGAGGATATTATGTGTGAATAGCGTGAATTTCAGCCCATTGCGCACTTCATCACTTATTTTCTCCCTCACATTCTTTGGAAGTATAGGTGTGGTGTTCAGGGCACTCGACGATGCGGCAGGAGTTTGCACAGCCCCCGATGTAGGACTCGGAATTGCGGAGGGTTGGGGAGGGGGTTGTGCAGGAGGGAGACGTATACGGGTACTGTCTCTCGTTACACTTCGAGTGACTTGTCCTACTTGCTGCGGTCGTGAGTCAGTCTCAGGCTGCACATCAATTACCTTATGATTAGATTATCGACTTACCCTAATAACGCCTTGTGGCAAGAAAGGTTCGCCGAGAGCATTCTCACCGGGACGGAGGGACCTCTCTGCGGGAACGAAACGGTGACCCGGAGCTCCGTATGGGAGAGCTCGACCGAGCACGCGGGCTGTCCGTATCCGTTCAGGTACCCCCCTGGTTAGGCCAGCGGGGGCGTAGTCAAAGGTTGCGGGAAAGTCCAGATCCCGTTCCCAAGACGGATCGATTGAAGGGGGGGTATAGTATGACGGGCCACCGGCTTGATAATCGTGGCTGGACGTATTAGCTGTTGACAATTGTGTCGGGGTAGGGATTTGGTTGTGTTCAAATCCCGTGATTGCCCTGGGCCAGTGATCTGGCTGATCCTCCCCGCGACCCGACTGGAACATGTCCACCTGCATCCCATCCCGCTTTGCTTGAAGAATAGCTTGTATATCGGCGGATCTGAGGGGCTGCTCAGCAGCCATGTTGAGTTGACTTTCGGCGGGACGTCCCAAAGGATTTAGACCCGACCTCTTGGCGTATTTCTTTTTCGTCTGAGATGCAGTATGAAATCTCGAGAATCAGCTCAGCAAAATGTACTCACTTGTTTTGCTCTCTTCTTGCTCTTGGTTGCCATGTCGAGTGAAGGAAGGATGTGGGTGTTTGCAACACGCGTTATGCTCATGTACTGATTTACTCACGACAGAATCTTATCAAGATCACAGTCAAAAATACAACAGTCCATACACGTATGTACGAGGCAAAAATAAGTGAATAAAAACCATCGTGCTCAGGCTGTTGAAGGGTTGAAGGCAGGCTGTTGAGGGTATCAATATAAGGGAATATCCATTCCACTGTTTGCTTACTTCGATAATAAGTATTCAGAACACTTTATTCCTCTTCATCGGAGCTGGGTAGTGTAGTGGCCATTTTGGCCGCTAAGCGATCTTCCGAGTCAGGCGCAGCAGGCTCCTTGACGGTGTGCATGTGGCGCGCTTCATGCATCTGGTCCAGACGCTCCTCCTCCACTGAAAGCGATGTCAAATCATGACGGTAAGCCCCAATGTTAAAATCTCTGCTATCCTCCAGCTCCTTCGACGAACGGATAGCGAGCTTCCTTCGCCGGTTTCGACAGCTTTTTCACAGTCGTTCTCTCAACAGTGTACCTCGTCGGCCACTCGTTCGCATCGTCGGCAATCTCGG
>JBBPRK010001811.1:0-10477 GCA_038093075.1 Boletus patriciae | reverse complement strand
GCGCATTGAGTACCGACCTCCCCTATCATCCCCGAACCCTCGGAGTTCCCTCGGACTGACTCGGTGTCGCCTCGTCGGCACATCGGCCCTTCATCCCCCTCCGATAGGTTCCGAACGACTACGTAAATTTGGGACAGCTAGACTTGGAACTCGGGCGCAGCATACAAGCTGAAGCCGAAGTCCCGCTATGACAAAGCCCCGCTCTCAGAGTTCCGGAAGCCGGCAACTTCTCCTCTCGCTCTCTCACCTCCCCCCTTGGGGATTTCCTTCCCACTCCCCACACTAGGCTGAGTAGCAGTAGGAGGAAGATCACGTCTCTGACAGGTACTCCTTGCTGATGATGAATGGATTTTTGCTGATTCTGCATATCCTCTCCAAGACTGGTGTCAAGCTCCTTATAAGAAGTATGTGATCATACTAGATTATATGTAATTCAGGTTAATTCATTGCCATAGGCCTGAGAAAGACACAGAGGATAACACAACCTACAACTATCATCTCTCAAAGATTTGGATCCACTCAGAACATGCAATGGGTTATTTGAAGGGTACATGGCAATCCCTATGTGGACTAAGGGTTTGTCTGGACCATGAGGATCACACCCAATATGCTTGCATTTGGATAATTGCTTGTGCCCACCCGCACCCATTCATCATTGCACATCAAAAGAATATCAATATTTCAAGAGATGAATTCTTTCAAAATGGACTAAAGATTATTGAGGAGGACAGAAGAAGGGATGCTGAACTGAGGACAGTAAGGGAGGGAGTGGCTATGGAAGTAGAAAGAACTCAGCAGGCAGCAAGGGACATTGATCTATTAAGTGGAAAAGTAAGAAGAGAGGAGCTGAAGGTAGAATTATTTTAACATCTGTTTAGCCAATGAAATGAATGGGGCACAAAGGCTAATGTAAAATTATAGAGAGTAACTAGGAATGTTAAAATTGTAAGAGAATCAACCCTGAAGTCAAGGGTCAATGGGGACAAAAGGAGCACGACCTGCATGGACGCGAGCAAGTTCTATCTGTCTATCCATCATCATCAACTCATGAGCACAAGCAGCAATAGCTTGCTTCTCTTGGGCCTCTATATGGATCTGCTTGACAGTAATGGCAGTGTTATGGGCAGTTTGGCGTTTGATCCGCTCACGTTCTGTTTTTTCTTTGGCAGTGGCAGCACTTATGACAAGATGTGCCTTACGTCCAGCATCCACCACCTCCTTCATAAAGTCCTCTGGAGTCTTATGTTTTTTTTTTGCTGAACTCGAAGTTTGAGGGGCGAGGTATCAGCCTCTCCATCACCATCATCCAAGATGGATCCTTGCCAAGAAAGAGGACAAGAGCTTCCTCAAGGGGCATCATTATCCTCCATGGGGGTGGAAGTGTGATGAGCAAGCTGTTGGTCTCAAAAATCAACAAGACAATCATATACATCATTTGACAGACTTATACTGTCCTTGTCCTTGTTATCTTCTCCATCTCCCCCCCCCAAAACAGTCAGATCAATATCTGACTTGCTATTTGAGATGGACTTTCAGCTGACAATAGGGCTGGATCCCATTAATGCACGCATACGGAGGTACCAGGGAAACTTCAACTGTTATGGCTCAATACCCCTAACATCATTTAACAGACTTAGTCATTTCTTTTTTTTTATCTCTTATCTTATCAGATTAACCTATAACAGCCATGCTGTCTTCTATGCTTCTTTTTTCGTTTCACACCCATGCCTCATGCACTCCTCACCCTCATTCATCTCCGTGCAGTACATGGCTATGTACTTCTTTTCTTCCCTTCCATTTTGCCACTGCTGTGCGGTTGCCTCATGTTTCTCTTCTCTTCTATTCCATGCTTGATGCATGCCGCTAACACATGCTGCCACATACTTAGCTATGTTGGGACTTATTGGTAGATCCAATACAAACATGTACATACTATGTCATTCCAGTATATAAGGCCGCAAGTGCCAGCCAGAGAACTCCAGTCTAGTTCTCTTGGTTTTCCCCCATAGTCAGCCAGAGAGATCACCTCCACAACCGACTGCTAGCGCTTTCGGTGTGTTCCCTTCAGTCTTCAATTCCCTAGAGTGCCAGTTGACGCTGTCACCTTTTGGGTTGTTTCATCAACTGAATCTCATCTGCATAAAACATGAGAAGAATATATAGTAAAATATATGATACATAGTAAGCTTACAATATACGTTGGCCATCTCACTGCCTATATGCAGCTCATCTTCACATCCAGAGATGATAAACCCATGCCCAGTCTCCCTGAGATTGTTACAATACTCCATATCGCTCCCTTTCAAGCTTTCAAATGTGAAGTGAATTTGTCCAATAAAATAAAATAAAACAACTCACGACATCACTCGGTTTTTCACTACACCCCTCAAGTGCACCAGATCAGCATTCATATATTCTGAATCCTTCTCACCAGTAGCAAAAAGGACTTTTGTGATGTAGAGCTCTGCTCAGCTCTAGGTTGGGATCTCGACCTTCCGAGGCTTTCTAGCTATGTTTCCTGCGCTCGACCGGTCAGGACTGGTCCATATTACCAATTTCCAGAGTCCCAGGAACCCAGTTCCTGCAGTAGACCAGCCGGTCTAACTTTATTCCGCCTCTAGTAACATTCCTTTCAACCGTCTTGTGTTTATTGACATTCGGATACCTATTATTTAGTGTTCCGAACCTTATTTACAGTAACTACACAGTCCTGGGCACTCCCTGGACTATAAAAACTTTGTACTTCGCATTTTGAGTACATCCTTCCGCACCTATTTGATTCCACGAGTCTTGGGTACTTTCCCCTTCGTCTTACCACATGTCTGAGTCCACTACAGGGCTCGTCAACCACCTTCTGCACTCCTGACTGACCGGTACTCGACCGGTCCACTTTCCCATGGTCCAGCTTACCTTCAGCCCCCTTGTAAACACCTTCTCCTCCTCTCCCCTTTCGCCTGAGCCATCACTGACCTGTTCAGGACCCTGTTTGGGGATGAGCCTATTGCACCTCAGACCCACACATCTCCTGGCTGTCCCACCACAGTCAGGTTTGTTGTTCTACAGTGATGCCAGCGCAGTGTTTAATTATGCTTTTATGCTTACCAGTAGGAGTTGTGTCCTTTTCAACATCTTTGTCAAAGCCAAAGGCACCTTTCCAGACCACAGAGTCTTCAATAAGGGTCAGAAGGGTGTCTGTGAAGTGGTGGTTCTCCAGTTTAGTCCAGCTATACTGTGTTAGCAAGGTATCGAAGGAAGAAATCTTACTTACTGCACCATGACATGGGCCTTCTTCACAGGATGGTCCTCATTTTCCTTATTAACCTTGGGTGTCTTCTTTGCACTGCCAGCTTTCCTGGCCTTCCCGCTGGGTGTGCGTGGAGCTGCAGGTTTGGACATAGGTCAGAATGGACAGCAATGAGGATCAAGGTAACTGGCAGTAAAGGACACGCGCAACGTACCAGCAGTTAGTCACATGTTGACATGTTTCAAACCCAATTCAATGTGCGGTGTACTGACCTGTGCAAATGGAATGAGCCATGCCCTCGTACAACAGGTTTTGGGCGAGCGTGGATGAGCATGCTCACGCAATGTACAAGGAACAAGCCAGGTGGGTGAAGACGACAGCAGAGGACGAGGAGAGGGGTCACAGGTCACGAAAGCATGACCAGTATATACCCATACCGACATCAGTATGCAAAACATACCGGGAACAATACATTGAGGGGCTCGTGGCAAGCTAAAGAATGCAAGAATATCACCAATACATATATTAGAATACATCAGAATTATCAACAGTGAGATCAGCAAGGTGGAATCTGTCTGGAATAAATCTCTTATAAGAGTTGACACTACTAGTTCACGAGCGATCCATATCTGCCCTGTAGTAGTACAGTGCACATTTTCATTATCCCAGCAGTACAAAAGGTCAGAAATAGGGGGACAATAGTCACCAATGACTGTCAATATTGACTCCTGCCCTCCTAAGAGCTATACGTGCACTGTGTGCACTATCATGTTCCTGGTATGTTTTTTTTTGCAACTCCCCTATGTTCTAGACCTTTTCCCGCACACCGCCAATGTTTTTTTTACTTCTCCTGTTTGCAATTTAATCATAGCATTGCTTAAATACTACTTGGTTACAAACTGATTGATGCTAAATGATTTTTATGGACATAAAGTATGCATGCTTCAAGTTGTGTGCACATGATGCAAGGTAAGGGAGAGCGGGCAAGGTGGTGGATGCACTTGCGTGTGACAGCGGGGGAGACGAGGGCGACACAGCAGCTAGCCAACACATTTTGACGTGGTGGTGACAAGCAGAGGCAGGACGGGTGGGTGAGTGCGTGAGGTGAGCGTGGTGAGGGCAAGCATGTGCGAGTCTGTGACTGAGCGCGCATGTGCGTGAAAGCAAGGGTGGAGGCTGGGCAAGGGGTTGAGATGGCATGGGGGTTGAGATGGGATGAGGCAGACAAGGCGGGCGATGGTAGACGAGACAGAATGGGACGGCACGAGGCAGACAAAGCAGGCAAGGATGGATGAGATGGAATGAGGGGGACGGACGTGTGACAACTGGGTGGGCGAGGCACCATAAGGAGGCGGCACAACGGGCGATGCTGTACCGTGGGATGGGTGTGCGAGGGTGGGGGCTGGACAAGAATGGGCAAGGTGGACCATATGCATGCTAGGGTGGGTGAGGCGGCACATGGCATCTTAGGATTTCTGAGATGGTGGCGCAGTAGGGTGAATGAGTGCATTGGCATGTTGACATGTGCATGCTCGTACGACAGGGTGGTGGTGACAAAAGGGGGCAAGGCAGTGGTGGACAAAATGGCACAGCAGGGCACCAACGTTGGCAAGACCACTGAGAGCCTGAGGTTAGCACAGCGGTGGAGTGTGTAGGCTCGAGCATGCACCTCCAAGTTGTACCATTGACGATACGACATGGTGGTGGACAAGGGTGGACGAGGCAGTTGTCAGTGAAACAGCAGAACGGGGCGGCATGAGTATGTGAGCCAGGGTCAGCAAGGATCCTATGTGTCGAAGGGGGAATTTAGATATTCATAAGGGCACAGAAGCAAAGAAGCAAAGAAGGAACAAAGCAAATAAACGTGACTAGCAAATTAGACTGGGGGACCACACAAACAAGCAAGTCTAATTGGGCTTGGCCATGAGCACAAAGGGCGAGGTAGCCAGCAGAGACCATCTCCTTGATGCAGGGTCAGGAGATCCATAAAATTATGTGGATGATGACAAACTACAAAATTGGAGACTGAGAGCTGCAGGTGCTGAGACAACAATGAGATGATGTAACATGCTATAGAGACTATGATCTTTTTTGTTGTTGTTGTTGTTGTTGTTGTGGGTTTAGGTAGTGGTGAAGGGGGGGGGAACATATGGAAGAAAGAATGAGCACACGTCGGACCAAAGCAAAGGGCGGGTCATGTATAGAGCGCCCATGGAAGAGCAAGGCTTGGAGGAAGGTAGGGTTTTTGTGGATGTATCATTCCCACATGTCAGACCACCTGTGACTGATTGCATCTGCAAAAATATTGAAGTCTACATTGGGCTATGTTGTGTATGTAACACTGGTTGCACCCATCAACATCCACCCCTTACATAGCATAATGTAATGTACATAATTCCTATGCTGCACTACTGTAGCATGCTGTTACATAAAGTAACGGCACATAACATGTCGACATAGTTCACTGTAGTCCACATCGTGATTCACCATTTCACTCCATACAATCTATAGTCCATGGTAGGACTCACTCAGACCAAAAGAATGGGCCAAAACAATTCATTCCATATTACTTTACACCACTATTAGTGTACTTAAAGAAAAAGTATAATATACTTAAAACTAAAATCATGTGAGGGGGTGCACCACGTGAAGGGGACAACAGGCACATGCTTGTGCGCTTGTAGTTGTGTAACATGGGGTCGAGGGGGTGAGACAGCGCAGAGGTGGATGGGCAAGGATGTAAGAGGCAAGACAATTTGAATGCAAAGGGGATGACAGCCACATGCACATGCTCACATGTTTTTCACCTCGTTTGTGCCTGGGGGGCTCACCGACTTGGGTCAGGAGGGACTTGAATGTGGTGGTGGTGGGGACTTAGCTTTTTTCCCCGAGTCTCAGCACATGAATGATGGGTGATGTAGCTGGGAAAAGATAATCAGTATATCATTTCTGGAGGGGCGGTTGTGATTCAACTTAACTGTTTTTTTTCCCTTCTGAGTTCTGGTCCACAAGTGTTCAAGCTAGTAGTGAATAAGTTTGAGTAATGACACATGAGTCTAGTGGTGGAATGGGCTCACCTTTTTTTGGTTGCACTCGAAATAGTACAGTTGGGGGGGGAGACGAGCGGTGTGCATTGGGTGTCACACCCGTTGGATGGGAGGGGACCACAGTTGGATACCTGGTGGGCGTGGTGGTCCAGGACATCTTGTTATGGCTCAATATGCCTAAACGGACTTAGTCGTTTCTTTTCTTTCTTTCTTACCTTATCAGATTAACTTATAACAGTCACGCTGTTCCCTATGCTTCTCTTTTCGTTTCACACCCATGCCTCATGCACTCCTCACTTCATTCATCTCTGTGCAGTGCATGGCTATGCTCTTCTTTCCTTCGCTTCCATTCTGCCACTGCCATGCAGTTGCCTTATGTTTTACTTCATTTCCATTTCATGGCTATGCTTGATGCATGCCGCTACCTCATGCTACTAGATACTGGAATATTCTAGAACACTCATCGGTAGATCTGGTACAAACATGTACATACATATGTAGTAGTATAAAAGGCCGCAAGTGCCAGCCAGAGAACTCCAGTCTAGTTCTCTTGGTTTTTCCCCTCTTCAGCCAGAGAGATCATCTCCGCAACCGACTGCTAGTTCTTTCGGTGCGTCCCCTTCAGTCTCTGATTCCCTAGAGTGCCAGTTGACGCTGTCACCTTTTGGGTTGTTTCACATCGCGCCCTTTGGATGGGAGGGCCCAGGGTTATGCAGTGTTGGGCCCATTGGATGGGAGGGGATCACTGTGGTGGTCCAGGGGTGTTGAGCCTGTTGGAGGTGGACACCGGGCATTGTGTCCATGGGATGAGATAGAGGTGTTGTGGATGGGCAGCAGGCACTGGGCATCGCGCCTGCTGAGAAATGGTGGCACGTCAGCGTCGCGCCTGTTTGATGGGAGAGGGGACATGGGGGTGTCGCACCTGTTTGATGGGAGGGGGTCACGGTGGGCGTGATGGTCCAAGGCGTTGCGCCTATGCGATGGGTGGGGGACAGAGTGAGCGGGTGGTCCAGGGCATTGTGCCTGTGCAATAGGAGAGGGCCATGGTCGGGGGTTGCGTGTTGCGCCCATTTGATGAGATGGGGGTCACAATGGGCGTGGTGGTCCAAGGCACTGCGCCTGTAGGATGGGTGGGGGACACAGTGGGCGGGTGGTCCAGGGCGTTGCACCCATGCAATAGGAGAGGGCCACAGTCATTGTTGCAGGGCCCAGTCATGGTTGGCATGGTGGATGAGCGAGTGCTGAGCTTCAGCAATTGTGAAAAAAAAAGGTATGCACGATCACATGATTTTTCAACAATGCAATTCTCGCCAAGTCTGGACTCTGCATTGTTGTGTCTTGCTCAGGCTATCCCTGCTGCCTCTGGGTTGTGCATCTGAGTCCTCACCGTCTCACCCACCTCATCTCACCTGTCTTTCCTGTTTCACCTCCCTTTACCCACCTTGTACACCCGCCACCTCGCATGTCCTCTCCATCTTGACTGTTCATCCACCTTGTATTCCTGCCACCTCATCTCACTGTGCTGCCAACCTTTGCCCATCTCGTACATCCACCACCTTGTGTGTCCTCACCATCTCACCCACCCTTGTGTGTGACATGGCCATCTCATCCTACCCGTCTTCATGGTTGTTGGCATCATTGAGTGAGGTGGAGGTACTGAGAGTGTCAGCAGAGGGCGCAGATACTGCGGGTGACAACAACAACGAACATTGATTGTTATGTACATAGTGCTGTAAAGGCAGAAGACTACTGTAGTCAATGTAGATTAAATTCCATTTTTGGACTGCCTATGTACCTGTTGTCATAAAGGGAGGAGGCTACAGTAGTCAATGTAGTCGACAGTTGGAATGGAAACAGGCACTGCTGACGACATGTGACAACAGCAATGATGTAATTAAGGCCTGTGCTACCAGCACTTTTCCTTTTTACTGATGCGCTTGTATCTGAGACAGGGGAACACCAGCAGCTGCGAGGGAAGTGGCTCCACCTGCATGCAGGGAGTGCCCTGCAATGGAGCTCAGGAGGACCTGGCAAAGCTTGGACATGAACCACCTTGTAGGTTGAGAACCATTGGTGCAGAGCCAGAGGTGAGGGTGAAATGGAAAGAGGCAATCACAAGAGGAGAGATAAGTAGTGAATGCCATGAAAGGGTTGGGGTGGGAGTCTGTCTTTTGGACGACAATTGTGTTGCCTTCAAAGAGGTGGTCTGATTTGTCATACCATAAATTGAAGCAGTAGTTGGAGGGTGAGATGGACACTGAGGATCGCCGAGGCACCTTCAGGGAGTCGCGCAACATGACAGTATTGGGAACAATTAGTTCACCAAGCCAGAGGAGTGCAAAGAACCCCATGAAAACCTGGGCAAGGAAGAGAAGGTCATCGTGAGAGTAGGAACGAGGCAAAGAGGTGGAAAGTTGGACTAGATGGGCATGGGTAAGGGGTTGTTTGCATTGGGTTGGATTTGAAAGGTGACGCAAACAACCCTGTATGGCACGCGTGACGAGACGGGAGCTGTGAGCAGCACAAGCGTGAGGGTAGTGAGGCTCAAGATTGCAAACGATGCCAGTGAGGTAACTCATAACTGAGCAGGGCTCAATGTGGTGGGAGGCGTAGGTAAGATAAAATGAAAGGGTGTCTGGCATTGGGTCAATGTCGAAGTGATGTAGGGAGCAGAAATCCAGATAGGAGTTGAGGTGGGAACCATAGGCGCGTTCCGTGAAGCGTGACACAGCCATTCCTAACACAATAGAGCGCTCATGGACAAGGTGCTCCATTGTCCAGGCTTCCCATTTGGGTTGCCTGGACAGGACGGATGGATGGATCATTTTTGGGTTGCCCCCAGCGCATTCCAAGGGGGTTGGAATGGATGGATAACCAATCATGGAGCAGCTGTGAGAGCATCGAGGTTGTTTAGATGAGACAGATGGTCCGCGACCACATTCTTCAACCCAGATATGTGAAAGACATGGAAGTTGATGTCGTGACAGAGCACAAGGTCAACAGAGAGAAGGAGAAGCAAGTTCATTGATGGCAGCACAGCTAGTGAATTGAACATTTGGACGGTGTTGAGATTGTTGGAGAAGATTGCGATCTGTGCTCCTTGTTCAACCTGGTTAACAGCCTCATGAATGGCACCCACGACCGTTAACACCTCAAAGAAGAAAATGGTGTGGCCTGGTTCATCACCTGATAACTCGGCCTGGAAGGTGAGATGCAGTGAAGGGAACTAGAAGCCCATGCCAGATGGGGACACATCACAGTATACATGCAGGACTGAGTCTGGCAGGTGCAGGTAGCTCCACGAGACTGATTTCAGGAAGTACACACCGTCAGACATGAGGAGATGTCCAATGACCCACACTAATTCTCTTTCTACATCTCGGTTCACCCAAATTGGCACATGCTGCTGTAACTTTCCCGTTGTTTTGGCATATACTGCTGTGAGTCCCGGATGCAACAGTGGATACACATTTAGTGCCCACTTCAGGTATCCCGCAATTCACTGGAACTCTTTGAGGGGTTGCCAAGTGCTGTGCTGACCAAATTCATGCAGATCCAACACAAGCTTGATTCGAGAGTCGTCCAACATCCAAACCCACATGGCATTCGGATCTACATCAAATCCAATGATGGGTAATTCTGTTCCAAACACCTGCTTTCATTCTTCATGGGGAATACTGAGGTGATCCCAGAGCCAAAGCAGGCAAGTGAGGTTGGTGGGTAGAAATTTGTTATATCAAGGATAGAATTCAAGTCATTTCTGCTGCTTGAAGGAGAATGAGTTGTCCACATAAATGAAGAAGAAGTAGAGGAGGAGCTTCATTATGGCAATCCAGATAACCAAGGACATGACCACATGGAAGAGATGCTGTGAGGCCCAACCACCAAAAATGTTATGCTGATCAACATAGCGCTTCCCTTCAAAAGAAAGAACTTGCTTTACTTGCCATAAGGGATGCATTGGGATGCGCTGATTGTTACGATTGCTTCTTTCTCGACCTGTTCTCCCTTTAGCTTCCCCACGCCGTTTCCTTTTACTACCGGAAGGGGTACTCATCGCTTTTGTTCTTCTATCACCTCGGACACCTATCTCCACCGATCGGTTCTCTTGCGCCGATTACGTAGTTCCCCTTACTCATCGTTTCTCTCACCTTCTTTCCCGTTCTATGATGACGCGTCCCTCTGA
>JBBPRK010001810.1:0-10479 GCA_038093075.1 Boletus patriciae | reverse complement strand
CGCATGGCCGGATCTTTCGTCGTTGGTGGCCACTTATATCATGGAAAAGCAATCATTTGCGGGTAATGAAGCAGCGAAAAACACAGCACATTTGTTCGTGTAACCTTTGCGTTGCGAGTGAGTCTAGGGGAAACGCGGACTCAGCATGCATGTCGTTGTGGATATTTTGCGGGATTCTCAGCGCAGTAGTTACAACCTACGGATGAGTGTCTCAGTCGCGCGAGGAAGGACCATGAATTCATGAGCTCACTACAGAAGCAAAGCAGGTGCTTCATTTCTTTGCGCTGATAGTCTCGTTAGTCAATCAAAGGGTCATAGTACCAGCCTTTACAAAAGCCGCATGTGTGCGGAACAATTTTGCATCGCTGTGTGCCTGTATGCTTGTGCACCCTCCTGGGCCAAATTGTCAGTCTCAAACATCACCGATGAACAGTGTCGACGGCTAGGCCATGATTCTCCCAAGAAAAATATCTTCAAGTATTGATGCATGATGCGTGTTGAATGAACTTGAATTGGAGTCTGGCATGACGCTGACCGCAACACAAAAAACAAGACACGCCCTGACCAAACAACCGGGCCGATTCTGTACCGGGCCACTCTAGTATGCGCGCCTGGGCATCTGCGGTTCTCACCCCATGTTTCAGCTCTGCCAAGCCGAGACGAATTGATGTCAATGATTGGAAGCTTAGAACCAGCCCTAATGAACGTTCACTACATGCTGATAACGTGTTCATGAGGTATGTGAAAAATTGGCATGAGAGTGTTCCTCGGATTTAATTTGAGTTGCTCAGCTAATGCGCATCGACGACGCTCCGTTAGGACCAACAGTTGGTTGACCTACGTGAAAACGATTTATTGGTGCAAGAAGGGATGGGATATGCCGGGATTTCGCTCATCCGTGTCAATAGTGAGCTCTTCGAGGTGGGTCTAATTCTTATCGCCGAGGGATAAACAGAAGCTTATTTGCCAAGGGTCAGACGGGGCGCAAGGGCCTTTCATCCAGAATCCAGTCGCTTAATTAGTATCATATTCTGTTCGTCGATCACCACGTTACAGCCGGTAATGGCTAGAGCTTACACTGCAATGTGTCTTTCTCTTTTCTCAGCTCCATTTCGACATACTGACCGAGCGTTGATCTCTTCTAGCGTGGTCACCCCTGTACGAGGATCCTTCAGAGCATGCATAGAGGCTCTCGAATTTGAATACAGATCTCTGTCTTGTCGGACTTAATCCTTCCATACAAGCCTGGAACCGAAATTACGATGATACCTGAAACGCCGGTCGGCGGTATGCCGTGACGGAGATGAAGCCCAAATCACAACTCCGATGTTCCCTTGAGGGAGGTACCACTGTGCCATGATTGTGCAAACTAACAGACAAGATCCATTCTCACGAATCTGGTTGTATCTTCTGACAGTTTGAGGGAAGCCTAGAATGACGGAGATGAACGTCAGACCACGGCCCCAAATCGCTTGACCGACGACGAGTCCAAGGCCGGGGTCTGTGCTATGGTCGGGAAACCCCATCAGGATTCCAGTAGAGGTATATAAGCTTCCCCTAAGCTGTCCTCAAGCATCACCCAGCTCGAAAAAGATCTCGCAACAGACCAACAGCCCAGCAAGTCTGTTTCTTCCTTTTTCTTTACACCGCGACTGCTGAAGCCTATAATGTTCAGGCATCATCATGTCTTACAGCATCACCCTCCATGTCTACCAGAGAAACCCCGCTCGCGGGTTCTTCCACATCGTTGAACAGACCGTCTGGCACTATGCCAACGGCGGCACTTGGTCCGAGGCCAACGGTGCCCTCACTCTCACCCAAGGTGGTAGTGGCACGTCTGGCGTTATTCGTTTCTTGTCGGACAAGGGCGAGCGGATCACTGTCGCTGTCGGGGTGCACAACTACAAGCGCTGGTGCGACGTCGTCACTGGACTCAAGCCCGACGAGACGGCTCTTGTGATCAACGGGCAGTATTACAACAACGGAGGGCGGGACTATGTCAGGGAGAAACAATTGGCTCAGTACAGCGTCACGAGCACTGTTGGGACGAAAGTCGAAGTCGTTTACACCGCCGCTGAAGGCAACAACCTCAAGGCCAACGTCATCATCGGATAAGTGAGTTGATTACCGCTCCTACCGCCTGTCGTTCGTCAAATTGACCGTATCTCGCATACTAGGCGTTCTCCGCTACTTTTTGTCTGTTGAGTGACCCAAATGTGTACAATATTGTCATGGAAGGAAGGATCAGTTGGTGTGGATGGTTGTAGCTAGAACAGAAACGGCGAGAAAATATCATGCATCTTCAATGAGGTTGGAATCTTTGAAGTGCCACGGACGCGCCCGTGGAAAATCACAAATTCATGGATGGCGTCGTCTTACAGAGGTCAGTAATGCGCATAACCCGTGGCCAGTGACCCCGGGATGGTTGACTACCGTCCTCGCTTCCATCTGGATCTCTTCGACACCCTCTATCCCGTCATTCTGTCCACTCAAAACACTCCTCGAGACTCCTGCCCCATGTTGGGTAGGGACGAGAAGCCAAAGCCATTCCCGCGCTTCGTTCACCGCCTGGGAGATCTCGGGAAAACAGTACCCGCATGCTCAGGACGAAGCGGAGGGCCTGCCTAAAGACAGGGGCGGTGCTAGCGATGGACAACACCGCTGACGACTACTCAAGGTGAAGAGCAGGATGCTATCACAGACAGGGATACACGGAGAGCGGCGGTCCTAGCGGGAGGGGTCAGCGTAATGAAATAATATGCGTTACTGCGATCGTACACATACATCACACAGCAGAGGTTAAAATAGCGGACCTACACCGATGGTCAACCACTAGGTCAGGGTGAAATCGCCACCAGCAAGGAGATTTAGGACACACCAATACAGAGTGTCGAGACCCAGGTCCAGGATCTGGTTTGTCACGGGATCACAGTCAAATTAAAATTCGCTCATAGACTTGCGCGCTGACCCAGATACCCATCCACGCAGCTGTCAACTTGGGGGATCTCCTCAATACATCAAATAAATGCACCATACTCTTTCGGAAATGTGAGGACTGATGGCCACAACGAGGCGAGGAAAGGCAAACAAGGATGTTACGGACGAAAATCATATCCAATGCTGGTGCCAACCGCTGCCACGATAATCCATGAAACCGATTAAACCTAGCTTGGAAACACCTACCGGAAACATAGCTATTCTCATATTGTGACGGGAAGACCGACATGAAGAACGGTGTTGTGTTATGCTTCGAGTCATTTGCTAGAAAAGTTGCTCATTTCCTAGGCTTGACAGCAATGGACAGTGTCGGGAATAGATGAGATGGCTTGGTTTGATCTGGTGTCTTGTACGTATGGGTCTGGGAAAAGTCTGCGAGTAACCGCTAGAAATGAATAGATTAACATGCACTTTCTATGTCATGTCAGTTCCGAATATCAATGGGAATTAATTACGGCCCGTGATTCACACCGGTGCGGTCGCCAGGATAAATGGTTGGGTAACCCCACTGCGTGAAAAAGTCTCCCGAAGACATTCAGGATCCATTATAAGGTCATCGCAAGATGAAGTCGGTACCGGTGGAATGATATATATGGAATGATGCCGGCGGCCTCAACGTCAACGCTGGGCTAGTGTGGATAAAATTGCCCAAAGACTGTGGCATGCGCGACGCCGTGACGGACTCGATGAATGATACGAAACACCGTGACGCTGCAGCGGTTAAAATTGGGACGTTTGATGCACGCCCGAGAGCCCAGGGACCGTCGCCGCTCAAACGTCGACTATGGAGGTGGCTTGAGGTCAGCCGGGGATGGATTCCTCTGGCAAGGCAATGACAGTGGCACCGGTGACCCATTGTGCAGCACTTGGGGACGGAGGCTCGGACCGATTGCAACTGCAAGGTGAATCTCTCGTGACAGATATATTTGGTTCGAGTACCTAGCTAGACAAGGACCGCCGGTCACTGGCACCCTTGAACGGACCAACGTGGGATGAAGGATGACCCGAGCCTCGACGCGAAATTTGAAAGATTCTGCACATCGACAATGACATACGTCGTGCCGTGGGAAACCATTTTCCACCTCAGGCTGGACAAAGAAAAATGGTATACACTCGGGCTTTCTCTTCCATTGTTGTTACATCCATTTTTTATACTGGAACGAAGTCGATGAATATCAATGTGACTCGAAGTCCGCCACCGGCTCATGTCCATTGTTGTGCAAAAACGCCTCCATTCGAGTGTGTTACCTAATCGGGTATCTTATTGTCTTCTGCACGTGGAAGGAAGAGGACAATAACGCGACTGTCCATTCACAGACGAAACAAAAGTGAGCAGCAAGAACATGGAAAAGGCCATTTCAATCTCGTTCTTCTCTTTTCTCCGTCCACAACAGCGTAAACCGTTGCTCGTCGTCGTCCGCGACAGCGATGAACAACCACGACCCACCACCCCAGCCGGCGCTGTCTGTGCGAACTTCGACGCTCTCTTCCATCGATATCAAGCAACATGACTCGGACGTTACCCCCTCTTCCCCAACCGCGTCTGTTCACGACATTCCACTACCACCACCACCCGCTCCAACGTTCAAGCTGCTCTTCTGTTTCCTCACCCCGCGGCGAAAGCTCGTGTTGCTCACACCCGCCATTGCATCGTCCGTGGCAGCGGGCGGTATTGCCCCTTTCATGACTTACGTCGTCGGCCAGTCTTTCAATGCATTTGCCGCGTTCCCTCTCACTCCAAATCCACCCCAAGCAGCAAAGGATGCCCTCCTTCATGGCGTCGGCCTCGCTGCACTGGAGCTTGTTGCGCTTGGTTTCGGCGCACTCGTCATGAGCAGCGTCACAAGCAGCCTATGGATATGGACTGGCGAATGGAACGTCATCGGGCTCAGGAGGAAAGTTTATCACGCAGTCGTTCACAATCAGATGGAATGGTTCGATAGACAGATGGGAAGCGACAACCCCACCAACGTGCAGGACATGGGTGGCGAGGGTGCTCCCATTGGCGCTGGCGGCCTCATGGCCAAGTTTGCTAGGTAATTTCCCTTTGTGTCCCGATCTGGCGCATTGTATTGATCCGTTCAACAGGGAGACAGACGACGTACGCGCAGCGTCATCCCTTGCAGCCGGCCAATTTATTCAATATTTAACTACAACATTAACCGCTCTTGTACTCGCATTCTACTGGTCTCCTCTCTTGACCCTCGTCATCCTCTCCGCCGTTCCTTTTCTTATCCTCATCCAGGGTTTCTCTCAGGCCTTTGCATCACCTCGTCTTGCACACGAAAGAACGCTTATCGCTCATGCAGCTTCCCTCGTCTCCCGCGTCGTGTCAAATATTGGCGCGGTCAAAGCAGCGAATGCAGCCTCCTACGAACACACTCTTCTCACACGTGTCGCGGTCGCCGTTCAATCACTCGGTGCGGTCTGGGGTGTCACAACTGGTACAAGTCAGTTTGTCACAATGGCCATGTTTGTCCAGGGATTCTGGTATGGTGCGCACCTGGTGCTCCAGGGAAAGACTCAGCCCGGCGATGTCATGAGCGTCTTCTGGGCGTGCTTGATCGCAACCAGTAACCTGCAGATGATGGTCCCACTTTTGGTCGTGTTGGCCAAAGGCAAGACAGCAGCTGCAGAACTCGCAGCAATCATTTCTTCCTCTCAACGGATTCCCGCAGCCATCGTCGCAAAACATCGGAAGGCGCAACCTCTTCGCCGGATTACGCCACGTAGCTTCGCGGGTGATCTATCGCTCATCAACCTTACATTCTCCTATCCTACACGTCCAACCGTGCCTGTTCTTCGCAATGTGGGCATGTTCCTTCCTTCTCATGAGACAACATATATCGTCGGTCCTTCCGGATGCGGTAAATCTACCATCGGGTCCATTCTGCTAGGTTATTATACCCCAGCTCTTGGCAAGGGTGAGGTGCTCCTCGACGAACAAGATTTGCGATATCTCGATGTCGCTTGGGTCCGTAGACATGTCGCAGGCGTTACACAAGGTTCAGCTGGTGTTGGTGCACAAGTGTTCAGGGGCTCTATCCATTGGAACATTGCCCTCGGTGCTGTCGGCAGTGGGAGGCGCATCGAAGACGTGACTCGTGCGGAGGTGGAGGAAGCGTGTCGGCTTGCGATGTTGGAGGGATGGGTCTCGGGACTTGAGGCGGGATACGAGACCATTCTGGTTGGGAGCGGGGAGAATACCGATGCCGAAGTCGGTGTCGTGTTGAGCGGGGGTATGAGGCAACGACTGGCACTCGCCAGAGCAAGAATACGGGACCCTGAGGTCCTGATCCTTGGTGGGTTTCCATTTACCATACGTTGGATGATGACCTGCTCACGATATATGTACATATAGACGAGTCGACGTCCGCGTTGGACCCTGTGACACGCCACCTGACGACCGCAGCGATCCGGGCGTGGCGTTCGCACGTCAAGAAAACAACGGTTATCATCACACACGACCTCACGAGTATCAACGCGAAAGACTTTGTGTACGTTATGCACGAGGGCTGCGTTGCCGAGCAAGGATTCCGTGCGGATTTGGAGAAGGCTGGTGGGGAGTGGAATAAGATATCGCGCCAAGGTGGCTGTTCTGGTAACGACGAGTCTGATGCGCACCCGCCCGTATACGAAGAAGTCGCAGAGATCCTCGCTTCCCAAGATGAGGAAGCGCGGGAGACCCAACAGGCAAAGGGCAAGCACTACAGCCTCGCTCCGACTCTCAATAGTGTACGCCCCGTCACGATGGTAATTGGAGGGTGGATGTTCGACGTCATCACCGAGCTGACGAAGGCGGCGAATGGCAACGTCCAGAACCAAGTTCCTCCCCTCCCTACTAAATCTCCTGTCGTCCTGAATCACGCGACTGAGTTCGAAGGTGGCGCTTCTGGGAGACCTAGAAGACCCTCGAGTATGTCGGTCCTGGCCCCTTTGCCCACCGTCCCACCACGCGTCTACGATGGTCGGACAAGTTTGCAGTTCACGGCCACCACGCCTTCGTTCACCTCTCCCTTTGCTCCGACTGCTCCACCCCAATCGATGGTTGAAGATGATGAAGAGTTTGAGAGTGAGAAGATGAACCTGAAACGGAGTGCCGAACAGGCTATTGGAAGACGCGAGAAACGTGCAAGGAGAGCGCCTGACACCGTTCGAGTTGTCGTAGATTCTCAAACATCCCAGTCGAACTCGGCATCATCTGCCACAGAACCGTTTTCCGCACCCGGCTTCGTTGCGACGCTGCGTCTCGTATACCCCACGATTCCCGCCAAACACCTTCTCTTCTCCGGTCTCTTGGCATGCTTATTGAACGGTGCTATGACCCCTGTGTTCTCCTTCCTGCTCTCTCGCCTGATGTTTGAAGTCTCCGCTAACCCTGGTGCAGACACAATCAATACTTACGCTGCTTTCGTCCTCGGCATGGCAGCTGTTGATGGTCTAATCATGGGTCTCAAGTATTTCCTGATGGAAACATCTGCCATCCGCTGGGTCACCCGCCTGCGCGATACCGCCTACTCTCGGGTGCTATCGCAGGACAAAGCCTGGTTTGACTCTCCCGCACATTCCCCTGCCGCACTCGCGCAAGTCCTCGTCGAAGATGCTGATGACGCGCGGGTGTTCGTGGCTGTTGTCATGGGCCAGTTCGTGGTCGTCGTGGCCATGATGAGTGTTGGCCTGGTTTGGGCCATGGTTTGGGGTTGGCAACTGACCCTCGTGGGTATCGCTATCGGTCCAGTTTTTGTTGGCGTCATGGCCATTCAGGCGGGGTTGGTCGCGAAATGTGAGGTCAGGAACAAGCGAGCTCGCGAGGAGGTTGCGAGGGTCTACTACGAGGTATGTCCACCAAGTGATCTGGTTGTTCCTGTAACTCATTCCTTTTATCGCCACAGACGATCATCAATATTCGTAGCATCCGCGCCATGTCCCTGGAGCCGGTCCTGCAATCCCAGTTCGACAAGGCCGCTTCCGCCTGTCTTGCCGCTGGTTCTCGCGGCGCGTTCGTCGAAGGATGCTCGTATGGCATCGCTTCAGCTCTCATCTACCTCGCTGAAGCACTCTTGTTCTACGTCGGCGCTGTCCTCGTGGCCAATGGCACCTACACGTATCTCCAGATGGTTCAAGTACTCAACCTCGTCGTCTTCACGGTCACGATTGGCAGCCAGCTCATGGCGTTCACTCAAAAGATAGCCAAAAGTGTCCAAGCGACGACAGATCTCTTCCGGCTCGTGACGCTTTCCACTGACGGGACGAGCGAATCCCAGGGTATACTCCGCCCACCGATCGCTGGCGACCTCGTACTGCAGAACGTGTCCTTTGCGTACCCGACAAAGCCCGACACGACCGTCCTGGAGAACTTCTCGATGAAAGTCATAGAGGGCGAGTGTGTCGCGCTCGTTGGCGCCTCTGGATGCGGCAAATCGACTGTGGCGGCTCTGCTGCAAAGGCTATACGAGCCCACCTCTGGGATGATATCCATCGGCGGACATGAGCTCCGACAGACGGACGTCCACCACCTGCGCGACCACGTCGCGGTCGTGAATCAGACTCCAAACCTCTTCGACGGCACCGTCCGAGACAACATCGCGTACGGACACCTCGGCGAACTCACCGACGACGACGTCGTGCGCGCCGCGCAGGCAGCCCACGTGCACGACTTCGTCATGTCGCTCCCGCAGGGGTACGATACCCTCGTGGGCGAGAACGCGGCGCTCATATCGGGTGGGCAAGCCCAGCGTCTCCAAATTGCGCGCGCGCTCGCACGTCCGTCTCGGATTCTCGTTCTCGACGAGTGTACGTCGGCGCTGGACGGTGCGAACCAGGCGGCGGTGCTCGAGACCATTCGAGGTGCCAAGGTCGGGCGGACGACGGTGATGGTGACGCACAAGGTGGAGGTGATGCGGATGTGTGACCGGGTGGTCGTCATTGAAGATGGGAGGGTTGCCGAGGAGGGACGGTTTGAGGTGCTCGTCGAGCGCAAGGGGCTGTTTGCCAAGCTCGCGAGCGGGGGTGAATGGCTCGGCCATTGAGTGTCGTTGCATTGTGTTTTTCTTTATTCTTCCTTCATTCATTTTTCACCTGACGGACCGCTCAACGCATCATCATCATTTTTCATTCCTTCATTCTTTCATCATTTCATATCTTGGATACCTGCTAACGCGCAGATGCGAAAATGGGGGTTTCGTGCTGGAACCCTCGGCATTGTACATTCGACCATTCACCCTATTCTCTTTTCCCCCTTGCGGGGACTCGGTTTCTTTTTCTTCTTGATGCTTTCACCACGAACTGCACCACGACTACGCATTTTGTAGTACTACTCACGCTCATTACTCATTGGTTAGATGTAAGGTAAACATGGGAGTCGTCATGAAATGGAATATCGTTCTTACTTTCTGATTTGCGTGAGTCGAGTGATGGTCTAAACGCGTCGGTTTAGTCGAGCGGGAACGTGTTGATTGAGCACGCACGAGTCGTCTCTCGATGATCCAAGCGGTGAGTCAGTATTACGACTTGCTTGGTGGTGGTGGTGGAGAGGGTGGACTCGTTCATTGTGTTCCGGAGATCGTGACTTGGTGACGGGGTTTTCATTTCGAATTCGTATTGAATGACGTCACGGGAGGATAGCTTGGATGGACGAGCGTTCTGAGTCGTCGCTTGGACCCTATTGTCGACCATGAGAGGAAGGTCGAACGAGAAATTGTGGACCGCCGTTGAGCGTGGAGTGACAAAACGAATAGCGAGAAAGGCCCAAGCGATGGTCGACGTCAGTGGCGTACGGATGGGTAATGTGCCAAGTTACCTTGTTGGAATGATCTATGGGATCGCTTTGATCCAGCTGGTCCAGGACATTGCGCGTCCACCTGGGCCACTTCGGAACGTGAGGGTATAAAGATGCGACTTGCAGGCCATAGTTTGACCACAAACTCGATCTCGCCCATATACCTGCCCCGTCATCTCCTTGCTTTACTTCAGAAAGTTGCTGTATCTTTCCTGTCCTGCTTCCAGTGAGTACAAAGTCAGTTCACATACCGCACCTATACCAACCCTCTTCGCACCAGTTGACAATGCACTCCCCTGCAACAACCGTTCCTACCACCCCGGCTACTACGCCTTACATCACCCCTGCTACCACTCCTGCCACGTCAGACCATCAACACGAACACAAAGACACACCTGATTGCTCGCCTACGAGGCCGGTAAGTATCTCTATAGTTCAAGATGGTCCAAGGCTGACGAGACACGTGCAGCCCGTGTTGACCAACGATTTCTACCTGGACACGCACTTCAATCCCGTGTGGATGTCTGGGCCAAACGTCTTTTCGTTCGCCCAAGATGGCACCGTGGTTCGCCCCGAGACGTACGCGCCGGAACCCTACCCGGGCTATCACGCCGATCGCCACCGGGCCCAGCGCCTCGAATCCGCAAATGCCTCGCACTTCCATGGCTTCGTGACAAAAGATCCGAAGCCATGGAAGAACGTGG
>JBBPRK010001809.1:0-10482 GCA_038093075.1 Boletus patriciae | reverse complement strand
GGTTGACGCTGACAATCAGTGCTGACTCTGGGCTGACAGTGAATAAAAGTGACCGCGATATGTCACTGAAAAGATGTGACCATCACATTAGTAACAGTGTCACTTATTTCCTAAGCATCAGTGACACTGTCACTCATGATGAGTGATTTTACTTCCTTCAGTGTGAACGGCTCGCACACAGCATTCCGAGTGTCTTCCCGAACCACCACGTTGAATCAAGTTCGGTAACCCACTATGCATTGGAAAGGTACTTCTTTCTGTCGCCATGCGGCAGAGCAGTGAAATGATGCACCTACCAGTCAAACAGTTGCATTTACGGGCAAGATCTCTCGTCGTCAAGTTTAAGCAACTTGGAGGAAGAATTAGTTACATCGATGAGGCGATCGACCCTGATCGTGAAGCACTGGAAGTTTACCCACCCAACCACCTTAAGTCTTTGGCTCCGAACCTTGCAGTTCACATTGACCAGTGTAACGGCCACCCCGGAGCGACGAGGGACATTGGGGAGGCCATTGTCCTCGACCGAGAGGCACTCGGCCTTCTCCCGCGGAGACACCCTGATCGGTCAATTTCTTTGAACATCCTTGCATTTCGTCTTTCTACTCGGTACAAACAATACGGGGCGATGGAGGACCTCGATGAGGCCATTCTCCTTGGCCGAGAAATACTCGACTTTCACCGGCAAGGACATCCCGATCGGTCAATATCTCTAAACAACCTTGCATATCGTCTCTCCACTCGGTACAAGAAGCTCGGGGCGATGGAAGACCTTGATGAGGCCATTGTCCTCGACCGAGAAGCACTTGACCTTCTCCCGCAGGGACACCCTGATCGGGCGGTGTCTCTGAACAACTTTGCAGCTCATCTCTCCACTCGGTACAACCAGCTCGGGGCAATGGCGGACCTTAACGAGGCCATTGTCCTTGGCCAAGAAGCACTTGACCTTTGCCCACGAGGGCACCCTGATCGATCGATCTCTCTGAACAACTTTGCAGCTTATCTCTCCACTCGGTACAACCAGCTCGGGGCAATGCAGGATCTCGATAAAGCCATTGTCCTCGACCGAGAAGCACTCGACCTTCGCCCGCAAGGACATCCTGACCGGTCAATATCCCTAAACAACCTTGCATGTCGTCTCTCCACTCGATACAACCAGCTCGGGGCAGCACAGGACCTCGATGAGGCCATTGCCCTTGACCGCGAAGCTCTTGTCCTTCACCCGCAAGGACACCCTGATCGGGCAATGTCTTTGAACAACCTTGCAGTTGATCTCTCCACTTCGTATGACCAGCTCGGGATGATGGGGGATCTCGATGAGGCCATTGTCCTCGACCGAGAAGCGCTCGACCTTCGTCCGCAAGGACACCCTGATCGGTCAATGTCGTTGAACAACCTTGCAAATCATCTCTCCACTCGGTACAACCAACTCGGGACAATAGAGGACCTCGATGAAGCCATTTTCCTTGGCCGCGAAGCACTCGACCTTTGCCCACAAGGGCACCCTCTTCGATCTAGCTCTTTGAACAACCTTGCAAATGGTCTCTCCACTCGGTACAACCAGCTCGGGGCGATGAAAGACCTCAATGAGGCCATTGTCCTTGGCCGGGAAGCATTCGACCTTCGCCCTAGAGGACATCCTGATCGGTCAGGATCGTTGGGCAACCTTGCGATCCACCTCTCTAATCGGTTCACACGGTCGAAGCAGTTACAGGATAAGGAGGAGCTGTTCGGTCTCTACGCTCAACTAGTGCATGTGCCCCAAATTGTGTCTTCCATTGATCTTTCTGTCGCCAGAGCATGGATCAGCGTGGCTGAGGATTTCCACCATCCCACGATACTTCTTGCATATGAAATATCTCTTCGACTACTCATTCGACATCTGGCCACTTTGCCGTCACTGCCCAAACATCTTGTCATCCTCAGAAATCTCACGTCGTCGCTCGCAGTAGACGCATTCTCAGCGTGTCTTCGTCAACGTGCTCCTGCTCGTGCAGTCGAGCTTCTCGAACAAGGCCGGGGTGTCTTTTGGAGCCAGCTTACTCGACTCCATTCCCCGCTAGATGATGTTATAGGATCTAGCCCTGCAGGGAAGATGTTGGCAGACGAGTTCACGCGTTTGGCCTTGCTCATTCGCAACGCCATTAATTCACCTGGCATAAATCAGCACGAACGGATATGTCATCTCAACCTCGAAATCCAGAGAGTTGTGACCAGTGTTCGCAAGCTACCTGGTCTCTCCCGTTTCCTTCTTCCCTCGCTCTTCCCCGATCTCCAACGCGCAGCCAGCGGGGGACCGGTCATCATAGTCAACGCGAGCGGGCATAGCTGTGATGCACTCGTCGTCTTACTCCATCGCGACCCTGTTCATATTCCCTTGCAGATCACACAGGAAAATGTTCGAGACCTGTCAAAGGAACTCCATAGCTTGACTGTGCGCGCAATGGGGGACGACGTGACGAGAGATCTCGCGTTCTTCTTACGCAAACTCTGGGATCAGATCGTTTCACCCATCGTCGATTTCCTTCAGACGACCCATCCATCTCGTTCACGCATCTGGTGGTGTCCCACCGCCGAATTCTCTGTGCTGCCCTTGCACGCTGCTGGTCCGTATAGGAAGGGCCAACAGAATCTCCCTGATCTCTACACCTCGTCCTACACCCCAACCCTTACCGCCCTCATTCGTGCCAGACGGTGTGATCCATCAAATTCTACAGCTGCACAGAAACGTTTTATTGCCATTGGTCAATCCAAAGTCGCTGGCATGAGCGAACTCCTTTCCGTAGGCGCTGAACTGGATAACGTTCGTCGGCACGTCGACGGCCTCGTCACATTCACGCGTGTCGATGGAGAGGAATCTTGCATTTACAGGGTCGTTGAAGAGCTTGGAAAGAACGAATGGGTTCACCTTGCGTGCCACGGTCTCCCGGATCGGAAACATCCGTTCGAGTCCGCGTTCGCTCTGCACGACGGACACTTTACAATCCAACGGATCATCGGGTGCGATTTCACGAATCACGAATTTGCGTATCTCTCTGCGTGTCATACGACTGTCGGAGACGAAGAGAGTCCGGACGAGGCGATCCATCTCGCGTCGGCGATGCAGTTTGTTGGCTTCCGCTCTGTAATCGGGACGATGTGGGCGGTGGACGACAGTGAGACAAACAAGATCACATCGACATTCTATAAACATATGGTGGACGAGTCTGGTCGTCTGGATTATACCCGCGCGTCGTTCGCGCTAAACAAGACGATGAAAACCGTGCATATACCATTAGATCAACGGATTCTTTATATCCATCTCGGTGCCTAGGTCTAGCTTCTTCGTTCTCGAGATCGCCGGAGACGACGGAGTCCGGGGATATGACAGTCGATACTCTTGCTCAGAGAATGGGGTTGAGAGGAGATAGGTGGAAGCTGAGAGCCAGACATGCTCGGTTGTCGATGTCCAGCCTGAGGAGTGGGGATCATGAGGGCGGCATTGTCGGCGATGGCCGGGGTTGTCAAGCTCGAACGAACGATGATGTTGCCACTTGTAAGCGTGACAGCTAGTAGCGAGCAGGCTCAGTGCGTATTTCGGCGACTCGGGCGTGTCGCGCACGGATCCCCTCGTATCGGGGGCTTTTGTCCCTTTCACTGCGTCTTGGCCCAGGACGCTGATCCTCGTCGGCACCGCGGATCTGCTGATCGGCGCGTCCCGCGAGCTGGGAAAGCGCCTTGCGGCTCTACAGAGGCCAGTGGACCTTGTCGAATACGACGAACGTCCACATGGGTGGTGGGTTGTGCCGCACGTTTTTTCAGAAGATATTCGAGATGCGCTGCAGAGAATCGCCCGACTCGTTCTCCATTGACGCGACTATGTTCTAGTCGTGCAGGGACAGTCTTGCTTTTCAATTCGATTCCATTCATCGTGTTTGGCAGCGCGTTGTGTGACTGCGGTGTTACGTATACTATCGTGCCTAGTTTAGTGCAAAAAAACCACTAAATCGACTCTGCACCTTCAACAACGGCGATTTGACACTTCAGCAGCACGTCATTAGTACCTGATGCATGTATCTATTGTCTACGATTTATTCTAGATTTGTTTGATTTTTTGTCGACCAGACGGAAGCGTCCCGACGTTTTCTATCTTACTGCCAATTTTTGTCACATTCGGGTCACACAATGCCGCACATCGGGGGTTTAACCTGTGTCGTTCGGAGTCCTTATTCCGAGAGTGTGAACAGCTGAACGAGTCATTCGGAGATTAAACTTTGTCACAATTGTGTCACTCTCTGATGAGCTACCCATCAATATTCTTTCCTAGAGCCTCATCCCGTATGATTTGAGGGCCTACATTTGTTTCACAAGTAGTTTAGAGTATGCCACATGACTCCCAGGTGTTATATCTATACATTTATTTGCGAGATCTCTCGGATCTGAGGTCAGAAGCTGAACTCCCCTGTCTTGATATGCAGTTTTTGCCTCCTCACAGGCGGAACTCGTGAATAACTTCCCTAGATTTTTTATGTACCCTCTAGACACTTTATGATTGACCTCCTGTAATTTTTGTAGAGATACAACCTAATGTGATTGTGGTGTTTTAGGTGTTTGCATTGTAACTGACACTTGCAATAAACTAGGCACGATAGTACTGAAATATTAAGCAGCATACGGTCGCGCTACTCGACTCGGAACGATCGTGTCGTGACTTCTCCCCGCCACGCTGAGCCCGCCGGTCGTGCGCATTGTTGCTGTCATCGACTACTCTTAACAGGGGGCGCACAGAAGACACAAGAACGTTTTGCCGTGTCGAACAAGGAGGAGTCGAAGTCATGTGCTAAGGTGTACAAAACGTTATAGCTGGAATTATGACAGCCGACACAAGTCGTTACATGATACACGCATCACCAAGAAAACTACTACACGAGATGAGACAAGACTGGCTTTTCCGAGTTCCCGAGTTGGAGTCAATCCGAGTGTTCGCCCGCTGGCAATCCCCCAGATTCTGAGCCAGCGCTTCCTACCAATTGTGCGGACGAACTGAATCGGTTGGGCCCAATGTCAGTATTGGTTTCATCCGAAGCATCACTGAATAGTGAAGAAATGGGAGTGGGATAGGAGACAGAGTGTCGTTTACGCTTTCTCTCCCAGGTAAAGGAGGGGGTTGGCCGCAATGGAATCGGGGGCTGATCAGGTAGGCGCTAGATAAAATGAAGAAATCATCAACTAGTAATGTGAAGAGATGGATGCTGAACTGCACCTCTAATCGACAACGGCAAACGTCATTGCCCGTGCGCCCTTTATGTTTCCAAAGCTGAAAATGATCTGATTAGCAGCCAAAATATCCTAAACTCGACAAGACGAACAAACGCACTTTAACAACTTTATACAGTCCATCATAGCGGTACCCTTCAAGAGGTGCATATTGCGAGCCACACTGCGACGAACGAATAACCCGTACAGGGTTTCCGGTGTGACGTGAAACCTAGAAAGGACCGATGAGTGAGAGGATAGAATCGACGGATCAGCTTCCCCACCACAAATCCCGAGTTCTGGGCCCAATCCCAGGATTGATCCCAGGTCTGTGGACCAGAGTACTAGAAGAACGCCCGTAAGTCAACCGTTCAGTAAGTCCGTGTAAGTGTAACAGACATGTCTTCTGGAGCGGGTTGTGGTCTGTTGCCCACCACCTGTACCAGTATAGATACTATTGATACGGTCAGATACATATATAAGCACCTCGGCAAAATGTTCATACATGACGTCACCCTTGTCTACGTTCTCATATACGCCGGACATGACGAGAGAAAAAACGCCGTCATCTTTGTTTCCACGTATTCCGGCCTCCGTTGCGCGGTGAACCGCAGCATCGCAGCAAGCCCGACTGTTTTCATGCCGTGGTATCGAGTGGTTGACTTGAGTGAGACGATGGTGCTCACCGCGATTCCCATTGAGTGAAGACTGGGACACCCGGGATGTGGCCAAATGTTTTGCTGTGAAGAAAACGCATCAGCCAATGATAAAAGATCGAGAAAAAGAAACTCGCCCTAAGGCACGAAGTTCTTTATCGAGTTGTTTCTTCAGGGCCTTGGCGTCAACACCACTGGTATCTTCCGGAATGCTGGCTGGTGAGCAACAGTCCGAATCGGGAGGGGAAGCTGGCTGGCTTTGTTCTCGTTGGGGGCTTTCAAGTTCGTAGCTTCGTAGGTCCATGATGGTGGTTATGGGACAAGAGGCTTATCAGCTGGCATTGCCTCATGGCAATGGTGTGCTGTACCGGATTCAAGCAGCTGGGTTTCAATCTGTGATCAGTTGGCCGCACCTTCGGATCCATTGCGCCGAGCCTCTATGTATGTATCAGTGCAAAACCACGACGTTTGGCCATCCATCACGCGTCACGCATCACATGGTGTCACAGGCACATTTAGATGACGAAGAGAATGCGACTTGCCACAGTTGAAACGATTCAATGAGAATTTTAGCGAATCGAAACGTGACACGAGTCGAGAGGAATGAGGCAAGGACAATAGTGAGGAGACAGAAACGGTCGGATCGGAATCGAGTCGGACACCGCCGAGCAAAATGCGTGGGGTGACGGAGGTTGTCGGGCGCACGAGCGCGTCGAGATGACAAGAGTCGGGCAGGAGTGCAGCGCAGGCCCATGCGCGGATGCGGCGAGCACACCAAACCGGCCCAACGCGCCGTTCGGCCATCTGGTCCCGTCTCCATTTGCGATAGTTCTGCATGTCGAACAAGGAGCCTGAGAAGTCGTGTGCTAAGGTGTACAAAAAGTTATTACATACTGGAATTAGGATAGCCGGCGCACGTCCAAAGGTTTCGCTTGTACACGACAAGCAATGTTTCTGTCGTTGTGAAAGGTACCAATGCAATATAAATCGCCAAGATGACGTTCTTGTGAGATGGTCCGACGGCACTTCCGAGATGATAGAAAAATCCGTTGTACATTACACATACATCGCTAAGAAAACTACTACATGAGATGAGACAAGACTGGCCTTCCCAAGTTCCCCGAGTTGGAGTCAATCCGGGTGTAAGTCTCGGACATTGCTCGCTGGCAAAGTGCTTCCTACCGATTGTGAGGGAGGAATTGGATAGGAATGTCAAGATTGGTTTCATCCGAGAAATCAAAGGGGTCGGTGAATGGTGAAGGAATGCGGACGGGAATGGGGATGGGATAGGAGACAGAGTGTTCTTTGCACTTTCTCTTTGAGGCAAAGGAGGCAATTCAGATTGGCCGCAGTGGAATCGGGCGCTGATTAGGTAGGCGCTAGATAAAACAAAGAAATCATCAGTTAGTAATGTGAGGAGATGGATGATATCGCACCTCTAATTGAGAATAACACACTTTGTTTCCCCAGCGCCCTTTACCTGTCCAACACTGAAAACGAAGTGATTAGTAGCCAAAAGCTCCAAAACTACAAGATGAACAAACGCACTTTAACAACTTTATACAGTCCATCATAACGGTACCCTTCAAGAGGCGCATATTGCGAGTCACGCTGCGACGCACGAATGACTCGTACAGGCTTTTCAGTGCCGGCTGATATCTAGAAAGGAACAATGAGTGAGAGGATAGAATCAGCGGATCAGCTTCCCCACCTGCAATGATTTATTTTGGGGACTTTCCCAGGATTGGTCCCGTCTCTGTGGACCAGAAAGGAACTAAGTCAGCCCCCCAAGTAAGCTCGTGTCGAGTCTAAGGGTAAACGGACACGTAGTTTGGGATTCTCATGGCTTGAACCACTATAGATACTGTTGACGGTCAGATACAGATTAATATCTCGGTAAATATTCATACATGACATCGCCCTGATCGTCATTATCCACATATCCGTCGGACAAGACGACGGAAAAGGCGCCATCTTTGTTGTTTCCACATATTCCGTACCTGACTGCGCGGTGAACCGCAGCATCGCAGCAAGCCTGACTGTTTTCATGCCGTGGTATCGAGTGGTTGACGTGAGTGAGACAATGGTGCTTACCGCGATTCCCATTGGGTGAAGATTGGGACACCCGGGATGTTCCCAAATGTTTTACTGTGAAGAGATTGCATCAGCCAGTGATAAAAGATCGAAAAAAAGAACTCGCCTTAAGGCACAAAGTTTTTTATCGAGTTGTTTCTTTAGAGTCTTAGTGTCGGGATTGTCAACACTGGTATGATCGGCACCTTCCGGGATGCTGGCTGGTGAGTAACAGTCCAAGTCGAGAGGGGAAGTGGGCTGACTTCGTTCTTGTTGGGGGCTTTCAAGTACGTAGTGTTGTGGGTCCATGGTGATGGTTGTGGGACAAGAGGCTTATGTATCAGCTGGCACTGCCTCACGGCAGTAGCCTCGGATCCAAATAGCTGAGTTTCAAGTTATCGTCTAGCCATGGGATGGACTCCGAGTCGGATCCGGCTGAGCAATCTAATCTTCGCCGCGAGCTCTCGTGATTCAGTCGAGTCGGAGTTCACAGTATAATCAGCTTTGAAGCTTGAAGCTTCCATGGGCACCACCCTCGGCAGCAGCCGCGCAGTGAAATCCTCCTGGAATCTGTGATATTGAACGCCATACTTTTCGAATGTTATTCCTTAGACTTGTCAATGAGCTGCAAGCTTCAACCTGGAAGTCTTTGCAGATTCTTGGAAGGATCGTTTCAGTGAGCACATTCTCTCATAGGGAGACTAATGCATGGATTGATTAGTAGGAACGTATCATTTCTTCGTCTCGCTTTGTGACCAAATGTCCGGAGAATGATTATTCAACCGACCGACTTCTCACCCGCAATGTAGCTGATGGGGCTCGGTGATAAGTTGTATTTGAATTTCCCGTCGTCTGCTTCTCATCCTGTGATGTCCAGCGCTCCAGTGTACTCCGAGTTCAAGCCTCTCAGGCCTCTGAGTGTGTGGTTACTCGTCGAATCCAACCCCGGGCGTTCGGTTACCTTGTGGGCCAAAGCGTCGGATATCGCATGGTCGTTGGTGCGTTCGTTGACTTGTATGCAGCGATCCGTACCTTGATTGGGATGCAGGGGTCGGGTTCTTCGCTTTCATCATGCTGACGTTGACGATGCTCCGATGCAAATTCTTCGAATTCTCCCATGCGTCATCTAAGGAATTTACCGTACATCTCATGGTCATCGTATCGATTATTGTTACTCATATTCTGCAGAGTGCTTCGAGGAGCATCAAGGTGCCTACCCGGTTGTTTATTTCCGAGAACTACCACCACTGAATTCGGTTCCTCCAGCCTGGTCTATTTTGTTGCGGAATGTATATGGCTTATTTCTACATCAAGTAGCACGAGTGTTCTCATATTTTCCTTGAAATTAGAGTAAGTGCCTGGACATGGAGTGCCACCCTTCTCCACATACACTTTCGGTTGGTTTATAGTGTTCTTGAGACTCGTTTACTTGTCTTACTACAGACGTCAGCGGGGCGTGGTGAGCCATATTTCCAAGTTATTGGCGCATCCCAGATATCAACCTCGGTCGTGCTCAAGGTGGTACGGCGCTGGTGGAACTGTCCAAATTTGCATGTTCAGCATGGTTGCGTCCAAAGTGAAGATGAATGCAAACGGTACGCGTACTTTCCTGGAGATAGTCAAGGTGAGGTTCGGAACAGCTGGACATTTCCTCTTTACATTCTACGGTTTACTTTGCACCCTGATGGTCTGCGCGTCATTGCTCCATCAGCCCGCGGTACTTTTTGGTCTGTCCAGTCATTAAATCCATTGCTTAGTCGGAAGAGCGGCGTCAGTCAATGCGCTCGTGGGGATGAACGTCAATGCAGCTTGCTCCTTGCTACCCATCGGGATCGCGATCTACGTCATCTTTGGAGGTTTGCGTGCAACGTTCATCTGCGACTGGAGTCATACCATCATTCTCTTCTTCATCTATATATTCATGTTCAGGGCCCATTCAGTCCCGTACCTGAATTCCCTTGGATTGGCATGAAACTGAAATGTTACCACAGTGGCACGTCCCCCGCCATCGGGAGCGTCTCAGAACTGTACGATTTGCTGCAACAGGCGGCGATCGACTCTCCAGTGGTGGGTAATCAGGATGGTAGCTACCTCACCATGAAGTCCAATCAAGGTCTCGCCGTGTTCGGTGCGGCAACCATCCTTTCTGGCTTTGCTGGGGTTTTCTGTGATCAACGTGAGCCTGAGAATAATTTACGTGGAGAATGTGGCCGATGAAACGCACCCCTAGGCTATTGGAAAAGAGTAAGTGAATCAGATTGAATGCATGCAACATATAGAATAATCCATCGATTGTTAGGCGATTGCGAGTCATCCAGAATCGGCAACAAAGGCTTATGTGAGTGCAGAGTGCAGTGGCCCTAGTCACCTATTGGAGTAGGAAACCCGTTTCAGATGCTGGGCGTCTTTCCTGGTTCGCGGTGTCATGGGCTTTTGCCTCCTGCCTCGGTCTGAGTGCCAGGGCTCTGCTTGACAACGTGAGATCTGCCTGGCGAATACACTCCATCACTGACATTAAATG
>JBBPRK010001808.1:7500-10486 GCA_038093075.1 Boletus patriciae | reverse complement strand
TAGAAAGGCTCGTCACCTGTGGATGCACCAAGGCGAATACATCAGCTTTCTACTCCAGGAATACGGGCTCACAGACTGCAACCCCGTCTGCCTCCCTGCCGACCCAAAAATGCCTTTCGGGGATCCATCCATCACTTATCCCGAAGTGGCGAACCTTCGCCCTTCCTACCTCAAGTTAATTGGGGAACTCATCTATCTCTCCGTTAACACGCGCCCCGACATTGCCTACATCGTGAACTCACTCGCGCAATTCAACGCCGAACCCACACCTCGCCACCTTGCGGCCGGTAAACGCGTCCTTCGGTACCTGGCAGGTACCATCAATCTTCGTCTTCAGTATGGCGTCGAAGCAGAGAATCTGGAACTCCACGCATACGCTGACGCAAGTTGGGCGAACGAGATCGGTCATCGCTCCATGTCCGGGTACGCTTGGTTCTACGCGGGAGGTCTGATTTCGCATGTTTCTAAGAAGCAAGCGACGGTCGCGTTGTCCTCTACGGAGGCGGAATATATGGCGGTCACGCACGTCATCCAAGAGGGACTATGGCTAAAATCACTTTTCGCCGAACTTTCGCTCCCACTTCGAACCCCCATCAATATATTCCTCGACAACACGGGCGCGATTGCCCTCTCCACAGCGGCAAAATTCCATCAACGTACCAAGCACATTGACATTTGATACCACTTCGTTCGCGAGCATGTCGATAACGGTACCTTTCGTTTAATCTGGTTACCCTCACACAAAAACATTGCAGACATTCTTACAAAGCCTTTACCGAGGCCGCTCTTCTTTAAACTTTCAACCTCCATCGGTTTAGTGGCCTCCTAAAGGGGGTATGTTAGACTCTGTTATCTTGTTCACTCGGCCCCACCACCATTATCTTGTAGCACCATCTTGCATCTTGCACCCTTATCTCGGCATGTTCCCTTATCGCATTACGTAATCTTGTAGCGCTAGGACGCGCGTCGTCTGGTCGTCTTTTCCTCAGCACTGTCACTCGTTTCATGTCCGCTGAGGTATGTCGACTAGCTGTTGTCACTTTCTTTGTTCTCACCTGTACCTAGTCCACATCCGTCTAGGTACTTAATAGAGCGCTGTCACTCATTTCGTGTCCGCTGAAGATCTTACAACATGCTCTCATTCAATGGGCCCCAAGCCCCTTTGGATAGTTGGGAGGGCAATACCTCCTGCTGTGACTGTTGCCACGTAAGGGTGGCGAAGGGTATTCTCAACTCAACGTGTAACATTGGGAGAAGGGAAGGAACGGAGTGACCTATGGAAGGAGATGGGCACTAGCAATCGTCAGGATAAGCTATGCGCCGCATGAGGACTTGACCGCTACTAACTTGTGTAGACGCGTTGGGGTGGTGATTCAGTAGAGTAGAGATAGTAGTTTAGTTCTAATGAAACAACCCAAAGGTGACCAGCATCAACTGGTACTCTAGGGAATTGAAGAAGGGTATGCACCAAAAGTGCTAGCAGACAGTTGCAGAGGTGATCTCACTGGTTTGTATGGGGGAAAACCAAGAAAACTAAACTGGAGTTCTCTGGCTGGCACTTGCAGCCTTATATACTACTACATATGTTTGTACCTATTTGTATCAGATCTACTGATGAATGTTCTAGAACATTTCGGTGTCTAGTGGCATGAGCTAGCGGCATGCATTAAGCATAGCCATGAAATGGAAACAAAGTGAAACATGTGGTGACCGCACAGCGGTGGCAGAATGGAAGAAAAGAAAAGAAGAACATAGCCATGCACTGCACGGAGATGAATGGGGTGTGGAGAGCATAAGGCATGGGGCTAAAATGAGAAAGGAAACATAGGATGAACAGCATGGCTGTTTATATGTTAATTGGATAAGATAGGAAGAGAAAGAAAGCGACTAAGTCCGTTAAAGAGATGTTAGGCATATTGAGCCATAACAAAGGTTGAGGGGGGTGACAACATGGGAAAAGCTGGGGATAAACTTGCAATAAAAATTTGTGAATCCTAAAAAGGATTGAATGCCTTTGATGGAGGCAGGGATTTTCCAGTTGTGAATGGTGGTCAACTTGACGGGGTCCATCGCAATTTGTCTTTGGCCAATGATCATGCTGAGGAACTCCATCTTGGAAGCATCAAAAAGACATTTGGAGAGTTTTAAGGAGAGACCCTGTTCATGGAGGTGAAGGAGTACATGTCAGGTGCATTCATGGTAAAGGATTAAATCTCCCTGAGTGTGGATGCTGAGATCATCCATATAGATTTTGAGCCATTATTCCACAATCATATCAACAAAGATATGGTTCATAAACACCTGGAACATGTGGAGCATTGCAGAATCCAAAGAACATTACTGTGTGTTCGAAGAGTCCAAAGGAAGTGGTGAATGCAGCCTTCCATTGATCCATCTCTCGAATTTGGATATTGTTGTACCCCCAACAGATATCAAACTTGGTGAATAGGATGGAGTCTTTCACGTTGTCAACGAGTTCAGGGATAAGTGGTAGGGGGTAAGCATTTTGAACAGTATGGAAGTTTAGGTATCGATAATCCTGACAGGGGTGAAAAGAGCCATCTTTCTTGGGGACAAAGAAGAACGGTGCAGCTTGGGGAGATTTGAATGGAATAATGCGTCCAGTTTTGAGGTGTTCATCAATAAAGGCCCAACAGGCCTCCTTTTCCTTGGGATTTGAAGGGTAAACTTTGGCAATTTTAGGAACAAAAGACAGTTTAAGGTCAATGACATGGTCATAGGAACGATGAGGGGGGAGGACATCATATGTCTTTTCAGAAAATATGTCTGAGAAGTCCTTGCACCATTTGGGTAACAGAACTTCCATGGTCTGGGCATCTTGGGCAAGTTGTATGGAGAGGGTGATCTTTTGGACTGACTCTTCCAATGGTTCTTCTCGAGGAAGGTACTCATGAAGAGACACATTATTCTCAGAAGAATATTGTTGGGTATACAGGGATGCAAGCCCTCGATCAACATCGAGACC